>WYDI02029040.1:0-97850 GCA_009867235.2 Psittacus erithacus | reverse complement strand
TGGTTTGTGTTATACCTTAGTTACTGGACTGTTCTTATCTCAACCCGTGGGAGTTACATTCTTTTGATTCTCCTCCCTATCCCTCCAGGAGCAGAGGGGGGAGGAATGGGGGGAGTGAGAGAGAGACAGTGTGGTTTTCTGAGTTATGGCTAGGCTTAAACCACAACATCCTCCCTGGTGAATGGACACTTTATCAGCCGCTTAAAAGCTGGCCACCTAGTTTTGCTGTAAAATAGAGACAGGCCACCTATTCCTTCATCTTTCCTGAACACATTTCTGCTTGGCTTAGAGAGGAGCTGGAGATGTAGGTAACAGATTTCTAGTTCCTTCTTCCTATTTCCCCATTTTCTTTTCACCTTCTTACCAGTCTAGTTAACATAAGATGTAAAACAATAGCTTCCTTTTCTAAAGTCAGGGAATGCAAGACAAATTAGCCCCTGAGTAAATGTATTTCTTTCTCTAGATGGTAGCTGAAAATCACGAGATTTGATGAAGAGTCAGAGACATTTGCACAAAGGTCATGGATAATGTGGATGATAATGGAAACCTGAATACAAATGTGCTTTTCAGCACATTTCTTGTGCTTTTCACACCAACTGTTTTGCTATTTAGTGCTTTGGAAACTTTTCTATAAATAAAATGGGCCTGTTGGAGTGAGTCCAGAGGAGAGTCATGAAGATGATCAGAGGGCTGGAGCACCTCTGTTCTGGAGACAGGCTGAGAGAGCTGGGGTTGTTCAGCCTGGAGAAGAGAAGGCTCCGAGGACACTTCATAGCAGCCTTCCAGTACCTAAAAGGGGTCTACAATAAATATGGAGAGGGATTTCTTACAAGGGCTTGTAGTGACAGGAGAAGGGGAAATGGCTTTAAAGTGAAAGAAGGGAGATTTAAATCAGATATTAGGAAAAAATTCTTCACTATGAGGGCGGTGCACCGTCACAGGTTGCCCAGAGAAGCTGTGGCTGCCCCATCCCTGGCAGTGTTCAAGGCCAGGTTGGATGGAGCTTTGAGCAACCTGGTTTAGTGGAAGGTGTCCCTGCCCATGGCAGGGGGTTGGAACTGGAGTATCTTTAAGGTCGCTTCCAAATCAAACCATTCTACAATTCTATGAATCTCAGTTTAGGTAATTAACTTTGGTCACTCAAGATTAGGAAGTTGAGGCTAGATCTATGCAAGAAATCTCAAAGGCTCTGTAAGAACCTCTTACATATTTGTGCATTTATTTACTTCACACACTCCAGATTTATACTTCTTCAATCACTCCTGTGTTGGAAAATTGCTCAAGACATTTTATAAGATTTGTTCTCATAAGCTCAAACTAGAAAGAGTTTCTTACCTGGTTCAGCAAATGCTTCAGAGAGCTCGTACTGGAGGCGATTTGCCTAATCCAAGGTCAGCTTGTTTAATACAAGGCAAGATTCAGCAAGAAAATCAAAAGCCCGACGCAGGAAAAAATCCTTATACACTCTTCATGCCCTCTGCAACCAAACAGGACAGGTATTTTATGCAACTTGCTCTTTGTCCTTTATGCAGAAAGGAAATGAAAAACCAGTGTAAAAGTAGCTATGCCATTTGTGCTCATTGATAGTGGCTTCATACTTGCCCAGACTTTTTTCCAGCACCACTGAAAAGTGGATTTTGGCAACTGAGAGACTGGTTCAGACACATTCTTTGGAGATGGATTTTTGGTTGTTAACATCTCTTATTCCCAGACCATAAACATCTGTGTAAAGTGCCTGTAAGGCATAAAGACTGCATAAATTACAGAATACCAAGCTTTGGTTTCTCAACTTCTGCCATCTACAGAAGAAAAATGTTGCCATTAAGTCTTGTTTCCTTATATTTTCCCTTTGTAAAGCAGAAGCCTAACCTATTTACAGCTATCAGTCATCTGTTACCTCTGGAACAATGTGTTCCTTTACTTCAGTTTGGCTCCCAGCTGATTCAACTCTAAGTAAGATGTCTCAGTATTCTTCAGCTAGAGATCTAGCAAGTCTGCCAGGTTGCCAGTAGATAAGAGACTCTGTAGAGCCCCATCTCACAGTCCTGCCTCCCTCCACTCTGCATGTACTTCATGTGCCAACAAATCAGGGATCACTTACATCCAGATTTGCATGAATGTCCCATGCCTAGAGTGCAAGAATTTGAGAAGTCCACATCTGGAGCCCAGCATCTTGAATACAATTAATCAAATTTCCTTTGGGAGCTTAGAAACCAGTGAGTGACAAACAGCTCTAGAGCAAGGTATTTTCACTCTTCTCTACACAAATAAAATAAAGAATTACTGTAACTGGTAAGGGTAAAATGGTGTAGAGAACAGTGTAGTTTTTCTGTCTTGACTAAGATAAAAATCATCAAAGGTAGTTCAAAAAGTCTATTAATTTATTAGAAAGGAGCGATTTCTGAAGACCTCCATGGAAAATGCAGTACTGGCTTACAAAAGGGTTTTTAGGAAAAGAATTAACAAGTGCTTCACAAAAAACAGGGTGAGTCAAGCTCCTACAAGCACTAAGCTGCTTTCAATGGCCCTGATTTTTTTGTCTGTGTTTTTCTGTCTGGCAAAGCAGAAAAGAAGCTAAGCAGTTTTTCTTTTAAGGCTAAGCATAGCTTTATACACCAGAAAAGATCACAGAATCATAGAATTACAGAATGGTTTGGGTTGGAAAGAAACTTAAGATCACCTAGTTCCAACCCTCTTGCCATGGGCAGGGATACCTTCCTCTAGACCAAGTCACTCACATGCTGGCTTTCTCTTAGAAACACTGTGGTACCTACTCAGGCCCCTGTAAACAAGCTGAAAATGAACAGTTAAATTACAGATTATTTTAAAGTTGTAAATAAAAATTGAATGTAATTTGATTCTATTTTCTTAATATTTCCCTGTTAAAACAACTGGCGTTTTTTTCCCTTACCTTCATATACTGTTCTAAGAAGACTACAGTTCAGGTTAAATAGAAGGTGTTAAACAGAGGAGACAGATTTTATACACAGGTTTTATAGAATCATAGAATCATTCAGGGTAGAAAAGACCTCCAAAATCATCAAGTCCAACCACAAACCCAAATCTGCCACTGAATCACATCCCCAAGTGCCACATCCACACAGCTTCCAAATACTCCAGGGATTTTTTTGATGAATAATACTGAAAAATGTACACTGTTCCCACATGCAAGTCAAACGCTCTGAACCAAATGCAGAACTTCTGGCAACAAATATATATGGGATCATTGCTAAATTTGGAGCCAAACCTAAACTTTCTGTGGTTCACTCAACCCTGTGTTTCCATAAATAAATAGACTGTAAGCATGGAAATTCAAAAGGCAACTGAAAGCAGGGGAAACAAAGCAAATTTATTGTATAGTGATACTGCACTGTAAAATTCTGCTGGTGCCACTAAGAATCATGGAAAAGAAAAGGCACACTGGATACTGACCTTACAGGGAAATGCTTTGAGTACTTTCCTGAAGTTTTATGTAACTGTATTTCCTAATGTTTTAGGTTTCTACTTTTTCTTCTCATATCTTCAGGAGGTTTTATGAGAAGATCCTGAATGCAACAGAAATATTTTCTTTTGAGCTTTTGAACAGAATGCAAGTCTTGTTCCATGGAAATAATTTCCAGACAACTTGGTTACTAGATATGTTAAGTTAGATGAACCACATTTACAAGATTTCAGCCAATATGGTTTTCAAAGGCACCTAAGGATTTTAGGCATATCTCCCATGCCAGAAAAAGGAAAACAATAGTGCATTGAAGAAACCAGTCGTCCAGTTCCTTAAAACAGCAATGAAAACCTCTGCCTGTGTATGATAACATATCTCCTGGACTTACGCCAACACTGAACCTCAATTTTTTTTGTCCCCTCAATTTTTTAAAGAAGAGATGATTAAGGTACTAAAAGGAAAATTAAGCCCTTCACTGCAAAAAAAAAAATTAAGAAAAAAAAGTACAAACTAAATTATTTTGGTGCATTCAAGCCTCTTTCATTCAATTATTCATTGTCATGGCTTGAATTTGCCATATACTTGCATATTTTTTTCCCAGAATACTAAACAGAACTCATACCATAAGTGCTGGCTGTAAATGGTAACTGTAGGAAACAAATAGAGATATAAACAGATGGGGATTATGCAGAAGCAGCCCTGTGTTGGTGGAATAAGTTACCATCCTCAGCCTGCCACCAACTGCTTATCATGCCCTCATCTCAAAGGTTATTCAATCTTACAGCAGAGCTGCTGAAGGAAAAACAACTGTACCTGCTGCAGTCAAGATAAGACAAATTATCAAAACACTGGTCAGGCTAATCTCATTTTGATTGAGATAGATTAGGGAGTTTGCATTGGACAGGCATCCTGTGGGCATGAAAAAGCAGTAACCTTCTAAAGAAAGTCAAGACTAAGGACCCAAAAGCTATGTCTGCTGTCATGAAGGGATCGGGAATAGGACTGCAGCCCAAAATACATTATCCAGACCTTGTTTTCCTAAGACATGCATTCAGGGGAACAAGGATGAACAGAGTAGAAATTGTCTTAGGGAAGTAATCCTGTTGGCACTGTTAATATTCTGCGTACTGTTTTTAAAGCCATGCTTATGCTGGTAGATTTTACTGGATATGAATATTTAAGAATCCCTGCTATGTTTGGAACATTTTTTCTATACTGACTATAAACAGATATTATTCTCCATTTCCTCAGTCCTTTGTTCCTGGTCACTTGTTTTATAACTGTCTGTTGAACAAACCAGCTTTAAACCCTTGGCACTATCAGCTTTGATATAATTTCAAGCCCTATTGTGGTTCTTTTAACTAACTAATGGCTCCCAAAATTCATATGATATAGAAGTCAGTCACATATGGATCAATGGCTTTATTCTCTTGTTTTTCCTTTCCCCAAAAATGCTGCCTTTTTTTATATCATTCCTTCTTCTTAAGAGTCAGTATCCTTTTCAGTTCTTTGTCTGCCTTTCTATATAGCACAAAGCAATGAAAGGGTCTAATTTTTAGACATGGAACCTGTAAACTATTTTTGTGCTCATATTGTGGAAAAGAGCTCAGGTAAAATTTCAAAAAGCCTCATGAAGAAAAATCAGAGTGAATATCAGAGATTAAACACAACACAGTCTAAATTGAGCATCTGTCTACCACAGAAGGTATACTCTTTTAATTGTAAAGCTATAGGCAAAACATCTTAGCTCTTTTGTTCCCAAATGTTTGTATTTCCCTAATGTTCATTCCAGCTGTACTACTGCTCTGCTATTATTGTATAAGGAGGGAGATCATGTCGCCTTTGAAATTATGCTTCCACTTTTTGACCAAGACAGCCTTTGAACAGATGAACAGATTAAAGCACATCTGTATAAGCCTTGCAATTGTTGATTCTTTTAGGTTCACAGGAGACATGAATTAAAGCTGGGGAAAAATACCATAACATAAAAAAGAAAAATACCATTGTCAGGGAATTGTCTTCCTAAGGCTTAGAGTAAAGGACTGTTTTATGGAACCCAAACCAAGGATTTTCAGCACTGAGAAAAGAAATTTTATATGTCAAACTAAGGAAGAATAAAAAGGCGTGGCTAGAACAGGACTGATCCTACCATAGGATGGATTAACAGAGTAGGAAGGGACACGATTGTTAAGACAGCAAGTGAACTGACCTTGAGAGCCAGTAGTCTGTTCCCTGCTGCTATGAAAGAGACGGTCTGGATAAAGAAAGGGGAACAAAGAGACTGTTGCTTCTTGTAGAGCCAGATCTCCAGCCATACCATCATATGCCTTCACCAACAGCTGCAGCATCAAACCTAATTTCCCAGTGTTTGGGTACAAGCAAAGCAGAAAGCAAAGCCAGGGCTTTTTTTCTGCTCTTGACAACCTTCTAGATGAATGCCTACTCTGCCCATACGCAGATACCTGATCAGCTCTTTGGATCACAAGTGAATTCAATTCCCAGACAAACTCTTCCTCTGCATGGGAGGTATCTGTGCATTTTGGGTGATACTACATAGATGTTTGGCTTGGGGGAACTAGAGGTACTTTGAGTAACTTCCACAGCCTTTGTTTTGAAGAGTCAGAAAATGGCTTCCTTTCATGGCTTCCTCTCTATTGTTGTTATTTTCCCCAACACTTATATTTCTCTAAGGCTGGACAAGAAACGTTGAGAATCTAAATGAGGTCAGGGACAAAATCACTCAGCCAAGGACAACACGTCAATTTTGAAGTTCTATAGGAGATAGTTTCGCTTGAAGCTTTGTCTCCTCAGCCCCAAATTTGAAGAGATTCAAGATGCAGCAATTTCACAAAATCCCGTATAATTCAAGGACACCTTAATTCAGCATTTAATTACAGACCAAACTGTAGTAAGAGAAGAATTTTAGCTGGCCTCCAGAGTACACACATCATCAGTCTTATGTCCCAGAAACCCTTCAGGAGCATATTTTTAGCCTGTCTGAGCTTATGTACCATCCCTGAAAGGCATCCTGTTATGAAGTAGATAGCAAGAAAAAGCACACACTGCTGACATACAAGGGCCCAGAGCTGTTATTAAAAGAAATAAATCCCCCTCAATCTCCCTCAGACATTCCTTCCTCTCCTTTACATAAGGATGTGAACTCAAGACAGATTATTGCAGAAATACATAATGTTAAATCGTCAAGGCTAAGGCATAGCAGACTAATGCTACATCTATACCAAGAGAATTAAATGGTATTAGAGTGAATTCTCTGACCTGGACAACAACCAGCACATTCTGACCAAATCTGTATTCTCAAAATCCAAAACAAGGTGTCATATCCAAACTGCCTGATTGGAATTGGGCTTGGCCCATGCTACCCCTCAGGCTATGACTGGGAATTGTTTGGAAGACTACTAGTTGTCTCCTGATCAAAGTATATCAAGTATCCTGCTAATAATTGAAGAGATTATTACATTTCAGTGCTTGTGCTTGGACCCTGACATGGTTTAATATATTAAAATAGTTGTAATCTGAGTGACAATTACAGAGATAATTCAAAATCAGTTTAGGGCAGAAATCACAGTCAGATCACAAATGGTCAACCACATTATGGGCAACAGCATCATGGGCAACTGCATTGTTCTTGCCACTAAATCAAGATTCCCAGCTGGACTTCGTCTCCTATACTGTCCCATACTTCCCTATAGCAAAGGAGTGAGAGACTGTGATGACCATGGGACCTTGACAAACGCACAGATATGCGAGGTACCTAAAATATACCACAAAGCTAAAAGGAAGCTCATAAATTTTTGTTATACATTGCTTTAATGATAAAACCAATGTTATTATGTAGAAATATTCAATCTGCAAAATGCTTAATTTGCCATTAAAAATATTTTGACAGAAGATTTCCTGTTTGTTTCAATGTGTCGTAGTAACTGACTGCCGCAGGGCAGAATAACGTTGCCTAAAGCCTTTCTCCCTGTGGCATCCATTCTGCATGCAAGGCAGATGAACATTTGTTTTTCGCTCTTTCACATTTTCTGCCACATTTCCTTCAAAGCTTTATTTTCCTGACAGTTCTAATTAGTTATATTTTATTCCTTATCTACTACTATGCAAGAAATTTTGCTAGCACACCTGGTAGAAAGAAGAATGATTGCACAGGACATAAACTGAAATACCTATTCTTCTTACCTCATAGTATACACACTAGCTTTACATTGCTTTTGTTTCTGTAAAGCCATTAGACATGTCCCCAGCCAGCCTTAGATGCCTGTTCAGAATGGAGCCAGGCCCAGTTTTGTTGAATAGAGATAAACTTCAGTAACACCAAAACGACTGTGGTTAGTGGGTCACAAAGGAATCTCTTTTTAATAAAGTGGTTTCAAAAAAGGTAATAGAACAATGTGAGTTCAGCATGTGCTTTGTTGTTTTGGTGAATTGAGGCTCTAAGGTACTGCTTAGCTGTTCCTGTTCCATATGAAATGTCTCAGTCAACATAAAATGAATCGGTGGTGCTATGGACATGAGAAATTTCTCCCTTTTCTTGAAGCAAATACAGACTAACAGGAAACAGAAAAAGAAGCAAACATTCTGCACTACTTAAGTCAGAAATAACTGCTGTCCAGATTTCAGTAGGTCTAGAGCAAAAGTCCCAGAAAATGAAGCAGAAAACCAAAAGCCAAACGGTCATGAATAGTAAAATGTCCAGAATTAAACAGAAATAAAAAAGCAAGTAAACAGATGGAGGGAAAGTCCTACCAGGATTAAAGAATTAATCTAAACTGGCAACAGTTTGGACATACTTCATAAAAGGAGAGATGGATGACAGAATTCAAGTCAGAATGGAGTCAAGTGGTTCATAAGATTTTTACAAGACTGTAGCAAACAACATTGAAGGATAAATAGCAATTTATTTCTGAAATCTTTATCTTTTGCCCAGAGCAAGGATACTTAGTGCCATGCCTAATACTGATTACTTTCCAAGGTATATTTGGAGAAAGAACAGATAAGCAATAAAATACAGATAAGTTTCTATTTAACTTAATATCAAAAAGCAATTTAACTGTCAAAAACTAAATTCTGAAACTGCTTGGTCTAAAACGTGTAATAGTGAAGTGGCTCTGGGTTTTGACAAATTAGATGCTTCCTTTTAAAGCCAATAGTTTAAAATGGCCAGAGCACCATTGCCTAGGTCCACTCCACCTGCCCCTAAATAAACTAATCTGCATGTTTTTTTGGAAGAGGAGCAGAGGAACTGTGGTCCCATGCTGCAGGTAGGATGGAGGCAGAAGGTGCAATTACAAGAGGTATGTGAGTACATGCTGTCCCAGGGTCAGTGAAGGAGAGTCAATAAAGAGTAAGGAAGATGGTGTGGCACTCAGAGTTGTGATAGCATTAGAGGTCCCATACCCTTAAACTCACCTGATAAAGTAGGATTTTTTTTTTTCAACTGGAGTTCCTGGTCCTTCTCAGACTTTTTGTCAGCACAGCCTAGTTTACAATGGCAGGCTGAAGTCTCTGAGCAAGAGGTGCTTCAAATCACACACCTCTTGTATCTTTCTTCAAAACCCTACTAACCTTCCCAAGACGTTCTTCACCTTTTTCCTTCACATGCCACTTTTAGATTGCCATAAACCTAAATTTTGCCATGGCTAGCACCAAAAGAAGATGCTGATTTGCATGTAAATGACAAGGCTTGGAGGGGCTAGAGGATAGAGTGTGACTCTCTCCTCTGTGTGAAAAGATTGGGGCTGCTCTGTGCTGGAAACAAGAACTGCTTCATGGGCCGAAACCAAGCCCATCAGCAAAGTTTGTGGTGCCTCTGTAAAAATATGGTTATGAAAGCACTGAAAATACTAGAGACTGAGAGAGAGAAAAGGACAGAAAAATGGAGCAAGAGGAAGCAGAGGGAATATCAAGGTCAGAGGAGGAGGAGATACTCCATGGCAGAGCAGATAATCCGAAAAGGACTGCAGCTCATGGAGGATCCATATCACAGGAGAAGGAAAGAACAAGGAAAAAGAGCAGCAGAAAGAAACTGCTGTTTTGACCATGAACCCCACATGGCATTTATTGCCATAATGAAAGGATTGAGTAATGGTAACTGTGATGATAACAAGGATAAAAGAGCCAGGATTGAAGGAGTGAAGCTGAGCCTGGGAATGGGGAAGGAAGTATGCAAACATCTATTTCTTATGGTCTTCTTTGCCAATACCCTAATCAATACTCAAATATTTATATTAATTGGCAATAAATCAAGTTTAGTTCCCCAAAGTTGCATCTCTTTTGCCTGCATTAGTAGCTAGTAAGTGACTTCCCTGTCTTTATTTTGACCTATGATTCTTCTGGATCTCTCATCCTTACTATTTTCTCCCTCTACACATCACTGGGGAGCAAGGGGGAGTGAGCAAGTGGCTATGTGGGTGCTTAGCTGTGAGCCAAGGCCAACCCACTACAGGTGCATTATCCATCAAGATGACAAAGTTCAATTTCATCTATGCTCTGTAGAAGCCTAGAGGTTGGTTCAATATAATGTTCAATTACTGTATCTCCCATGTGGTACCAAGATATTTGGTGATTCAAGTCTTTCTTATAGAGGAAGCACTTTTAAATTAATGTATTTCAGAAGGAGAAATTGAAAACTGCTCATATTTCAGTGTTTTGTGGTGAGGAAGAGATGAAAATCATACTTCAGTGTGATTGCACTGGGAGAAATGGGGCTATTCAGGGTCGGGCTGCCCTGCCCTGAACACAACATTACTCAGTTTGAAATAGGAGTCAAGGTATCTTCTGCTAAATAAGACACATCATGAAAAAAAACAGCACATACATGTAAAACAGAGAAGAAAGCAAATTTCTCAATCAAGGAAATTAAAGAAATCAAACCTAAGCTGTGAGTATTGCCGCACTATAGCTAAAACAGTATTCAGTGCACATCCCAGGTATTAGAATATACTCAGAATCATGCAAGTTCCATTCTAAATTCAACAGCAGGATGTGATAAATGCTAAGATTTTAATGGTTTCTACTGGTGGAAAATGTAATATTCTTATTTATAGTTAAAAATTATCAGTAAGGAAGGTATCAAAATTACAAGATCTTGAGCAAGGAGTAGAAGTATACAGTTATTCCTCTTGCCAAATAAAATGTCAATATTAGATTATCTCCCACTATTAGTGCTACATAAATGTTTTACTTTAAATCTTACACAGATTCTGAGCCCACTAACATTTAAAAATCAAATTGTGTGTCTTGAAGGACTTGTTCTCTAGATCAGACAAATGTTTAGGGTTAGATGGAAAAGCATTGAAATTACTTGTTCGTCATACTGTCAGTGATGTAAATAGTAATCAGATTTGGATCTTGTAAGTCCATATTAATCACCCAGTCTCAAGAAGAAGTTGTGCTTCCGTTTTACATAGTGTTAATCTGGCGAGTTTTCATCTGATAAACACGTAATTGCCTGCAGCCATATTCAGATCTTTCTTCCTTCTAAAAGTAGAAGCAGATCTGCTGACTTGTGCTATTGGATTTTTTGATGTGGGCACCTTTTCTCAGTAAACTTCACTGTATCTACCAATGCATTTTACACAGGCTACTAAACATCCACGAGATGGAAATGATTCACAGTCTTTACTGATTAGGTCATATTTGAGCCAGTGACCTAGAGCTGAAAAGTAGTGATGGCTTAAATTGCTTTCTACCATACTGCAAAGAGCCGTATCCTGAAATGTAGCCGAAAGATGAAATTTAGAATACTTCAGTTTTATATCAAACACTTTTCTGTTGCAGCTTTAATTCCAGTCAAAGTAAAACCTTTGTCAGTTCACTAGTTACAGAGCATGAGCCAACCAAATATAAGGAACTGGGAAGTCAGGCATTTGCATGCAAAGATCAACAGTGATTTTGTGCTTTTTTTCAACAGCTGCAGTTTTGTCGGTGCACCAACTGCTTCATTTCATCTTTGCAAAGTTTGTTGATGTTAAGATCCAGAGACAGAAGAAAAATCTGTGAAAGAATTACAAGAAATGTTGATGCAGTTGCAGCATTCTTAGTATAATCAAGTCTGCTTTGTGTGTTTTGAAGTATTCCCAAATCAGGATTTTTTGGGTTTTGTTTCTCTTTGGATGATTCTTTCATGGACTGAAATATTTGACAAAGGGCAACAAATGCTATTAACCAAATGATCATAATTGTTGTTAATAGTGGCTTTCTAGATGGTATCCATTGTTAATTGAAGTGGAAGTTGATGCATTAGTAAACTTCTTAGGAAATCCTTGTAATACCTTCCATAGTTCAGAAGGAGAATTCCTCGGCCACAGGTACGATATTCTCTAGATCAAAAGGCAATAGAAATAACTATTTTTCTGACCTTCACTTATAGCATGCATTCAAATCTGATTTGCATTCAAGATAGCATATGAATTTTGTGTTATATTCACTTCCAAGGATATTGAGGGAAAGTAAATTTGGTTCAGTTTTATGTAGACCTGAATATAAAGCACAGCTGTACTTGACACCTCATTGTTCTCCTACTGAAAATATTCTTATGGTGTTTGCTCAAGAGACTTTTTATGCTAACTGCAGTTTTCATACTATTTCTAGTAAGAATTTAAAAAAATAAAAGGAAATCACATAGAACAGCAGAAATGAAGTTTTAGCCCTCTGCGGCAGCGTGTTCTGTGAACATAAAATGAAACTCTTGTTGCTGTCTCTCGTCACATTTTAGCATTGGTAACTCTGCTCTAACAAAAAAGACCACAAACTCTCTTTCCCTGGATTTCCTTAGAAACAAAACTAAAAAAAACTCCTTACTTTCTCTTCTGTTGCCTAACTAGGAAGGTGTGAATCCTACTCACCTTGGATTTTAACACTGAAGCTTCCCAGGCTCCTAACATCTCTCTTCAGTGCAGGCCTGAAAGTGCCTGTGCCTTGGCAGACTTCTGCAGCCGCAATGCTTCTGTTATCTTGTGCTCAAAAAACCAAAATGGATTCTAGAAAGGAGATCATCTTTTCTCTATCATCTTTAAGTGTTTCACAGGCATTCTCTGAATGCAACCAGGCAGTGCTGGTCACACACAATACAAATCTCTGTATTCAAAGTTCTACTTGCTGAAGACAGCCCCCCCTCCCTTCCCATGCAACAATATCACTACACTTACACAAAGCAATGCATGATTAAAGGCAGAACTGAGAGGCAGAGGGAATGGCAGCCAACAAGTTAGTGACATTTCACGCAGCAATACTGAAAGAGATTACCATACCAAGATATTTCAAAAAGTCTTAAGAGTCTGAACTGGTAAGTGCAGAGAACCAATATTATTAGTTTTGGACAAACAGATGCAACAGAAACATCTTCAATAAAAGCAGTACCTTCAATAAAAACACACATGTTTAATAAAAACCTTCTCCTGTTCTCCCTGTCCTACTTCCACTGCCATCAATGGAAAATCTTACCCTTTCCTCTGCATTTCTGTGAATGGTAGCTAATCAGAGAATATCCCTGAAGCTGAGCATTCAGTTTTACAGTCTTACTTATGAATATGTTTCTCAGATGCTGAAACCCCACTGAGACTTGTATTTCAGTATGAGTCATATTTCATCACAGTATGTTAATTTAGTTATTCGTTTCCATTGAGGGATTGTCTTATAGAACACGTCAATGGAAGCCTTATTGTTTCCAAAAGAATATTATGTCATCTTAATGCAGTTTAGATCCAGTGCCTGCAGCTGCCTTCTGTTTAAGACTTGTTTCATTTAAGTTTATATCATTCTGAGAGACTTAATTCCCATTCATTGCTGCTTGGATCTAGGTCTTTAGTTTTATTATTGATGTGATGCAGCACGTGTTATCCCTCTAAAAACTGTTCTCAGCTGAATGGTTAAGCAAAACATCAATCCGGCCCCAGGGCTCAAAGCTAATCTTTCAGCTCATTACATTTTAAAGATTGCAAACAGTCAGAAGGCCTAGAATTTATGTAACTTGGGTTTTATACAGTAAAAAGCATGTAAAAGTTATATAACTTAATGTTCATATCAGATGTTGAAAAATAATAGGTATATCAGACACAGGAACATAACAAAAAAGTCTCAGAGGAGTATTTAAGGTTATCCTTTGACTAAACACACACAGAGAGCAATGTATTTTCACATATAATTAATTCTTTCACCATTTCAATATGAAATGCATATTTTTCCACTATTTAAATTTTATAATAGCATTCCCATAAGTACTTTAAAAATACTCTTAAATCTCTGCATGTTTAAATTGAGTTTATGAACAGGCTAATTAATATTGCTGTCCTCATTATGGTGACATCAAAGTTCCTGTTTACCTGGGCTGTTAATGACTTAGCTGTAGAAGAGTATTACAACTAATATTAAAATTTTGTCATAGAAATATCTCGGGAACTGCACAGTCAGATTTCTAAGTAGAAAGACAAAAATTACGCTAATTTAAAAACAAGATCAAGAATCACATTGCCATGCTATTGTTTTTACCTCTTAGGACACATTGTGAGGTGTGCACTCAGTGAATAGAATTACCCTATCAAATTAATCCAGACTTTCTGTATTTAAGAACAGGTACCTCTTGTTTAAGGTATGATATGAAGAAATATGTGTGGTCCTCCAGGTTGTATTATTAATGAAACCAAGTGGGAAGTTCCTAGGCATTCTTGCTGCCCTTAAACTCTATAAATCCCAGCCTGGCACCTTCCATGTTTAAAAAAAATATAGAATTTTATAAAGCACTTCTTCTTCAGATATGTGACTTATAAATCATCTCCTGCCAGGCTGTGGTGCAGCACTGTGGTCTTTTTCCCACCAAAAAGTCTACCCGATACACCAGGTGCTGCCAGTCAGTGGAATACACAGGACACAGCTTTCAAGAGCCACAAGAGCTGGCATGCTTCAGATGCAGTACATCACTGTTCTCTCTCATGTGCTAGATATGCACTTGGCCTGTGATAACTCATATACCAGCAAACAGGCTATCAATCATACTCGTGTCTGGACTACTGCACGCCACCTGAGTGTCAAGCATGCAGGGAAAACCAGCAGGAGAGTGGGAAACAGGATTATGAAGGAGAATGCATGAACTTGATGAAGAAATGTTATATTTACTCGAGTAAATATAACTCCTCATTTTTTTTTTTATTTTCTCAGATGACACTAATGCAGTCATTTATGCCACTCAACTCTGAGCTTTTAACACAAGCTAAATAAAAACTATCATCTCTACAGGATCCTTATCTCCTAAATGGAAAATAAAAGGCTACAGAGGGCAAATCAATCCAGCTAAAATCCAAATCTATATCCAAGATTCTGCCACTGTATTAAGGTCTATTACCAGAGCACCCCTTCTTCTGGAATAGGAAGTCTTCTGCTTCAGTGAGACTACTGCTAACAATACCTAGTGAAGGATTCAGTGACGGATGTTGTGACTCTTAAGGCTTCCAGTGTTTTTCTGGCTGTTTGCCATTATGTTCACCTACTCACAAGCAGAAAGCCCAGAATTGAAAAGGTTTCATTTAAAACATGGTTCTCAAGGAATCCTTTATTCCCCAGACAGCCATGAACAAAATGCATCTCAGTTTTTAGAAGTGTATCAACAGATCTGCCCACTGATGTCAGCCTCATGGAAAACAGCTCTCCAAAATCCTACTTATATTAAAATCAGTTTTGGATTGATTAGAACCAGTTCTTTAATCACTTAGATCTTTTTAGATACCTGGGGGGAATAATAGTTTTGGACGTACAACCTGACTCTATTCCCATTGAAGTTAACAGGAGATTTGCCATTAATTTCCAGAGGAAGAGGATGAGGCCCCAGACTTTTGAGAAAATGATGCAGTAGTGCTTAATGGATCGTGCAGACCTCCTTAGCTGAAAATAACCTTTGCGGTTCCAAGTTTCCATCTACCTTTCCTGGATAAACATGGACATTTAGTTCTCTATTTCAGATTGTTTCCAATTAACATTTGCAATACAGCCATATTCCCTTTTTGTCTTCTGTTAAAAAAAGAAATACTTAGCATGTTCCATGATGGTAGAAAATGCCAAGGAATCATTCCAACAAGTAAAATTTCATACATCTAGCTGGCTAGGAAGAATAAATAATGACCTTTTCCACATGCCAGCAAATATAAAACGTTCATATTTCCACAGGCACAAGCTTAATGGCCATCTGAGATGTCTGATTCATTTATGATTTAAGTGCTGTTTATAGGAGTTGACCAAAGAATTTACTTGATATCACCAAGGAATGCAAAACACGAGTAAATTATATAACGCAGATATCCACATGCAATTCACCAGAAAAGAAATAAAACACATTTACAGTAAAAAAGTAAACTTTTGCACGCACATCCTCTTCTATGCAATCATTCAGGTCCAGTTTCCATAACTTCAAACCCATTATGCAGTTTTTCAGTTAGCATATTACAATTTTGCACTGGAAGCCTGAACTTATGCCTCATGTTTTCTTGGTATTACTCCCTTTCCACCACTCTTTGTCTCTCTATGTATTCTCCTTATGTTTGCTATACGATTGTTACTAAGTGCAGGCCTCATCTCATGCCGTAACTGCTGTTTATATGAGAAGCACTAGTCTCTTGCCCAAAATAGGCATCCATAGCCATTAGGGATTGGTTACTTTCTTGCAGATGCTGTTGCAGAAGGATGTGGAGCCCCACTAGTCATGCCCCTTATTTGTCAAACATTAGCAGATGGCACTAAATACTTCATCTATGCACACGAAACAGCGGGCAGAAACCTAAGTTTCTATGTTAAATGGAACATTTAAGCTCCTTCAATGTACTCGTAGGGCATTCCAGTCAACACAGGTACCTCCAATGACAGCTTCATCCCATCTATTGTAGATGGTTATCAATATGTGCAATGAATTATCCTCTGGAAGCACCCATTTTTCTCCAATGCCTATGGCAGGTTTAAATTAATAAAGACATTAAAGCTAGTGTATATGATCAACCCCTGGCATGCAACTGCCTTTACTGCTTAATTGTTAGGATAGCCCCTGCTGTAGTATTGACCTGGGTCATCTAGCACTCTCCAAAACAAAGTCTGGACATTTTTCCAGGCTAGAAAAGCTAGCCAGGAACTCTTTCCAATACTCACAAAAGAATGGACCTGTCTTATTTTATTTACTGGACTAGATGTAGCTTATATAACTAGCTTAGATGATGTGCTTACAACTACAGCATGTCTCTAGACTAGTTGAGATGAATCCCATCCAGTATGACTGAAGCCTTCATAGCTCGCCAGTGACTACAGACATTCTACTAAGAACAAGAACTTTGGTCCCACAGTTCCAGATAGAGTTACTACTTCCAAACCTTGTCTGACCTAAAAATGGCTGTGATAGCATTTTTCATGTTTAGAATTGGCCTCATTGTACTAACAGCTATATAAACAAGACCTAACAAAAAACATCTCAAATACACTGAATAAAACAATGAACACAAAGAGGTAATGGGGGCAATGGGATTTAAACTGATAAAGTATGCATCAGCAGTAGCATCGTCTTTCAGTTAAGCAGTGCACATTTTATGGAATCTCAGAATCAACTAATTTGGAAGGGGCTTTTAAGGTCATCTAGCCCATCATACAGTCTAACTATGGGCAGGAATATCTTTCCACTAGACCAGGTTGCTCAAAACCCCACCCCAATCTGACCTTGAACACTTCCAGGGATGGGGCATCCACAGATCTAAGAGCAACCTGCACCAGTGCCTCACCACCCTCATAGTAAAAAATTTCTTCCTTATGTCCAGTTTAAATCTACCCTCTTTCAATTAAAAACTGTTGCCCCTTGTTCTATCACTGCAGGCCCTGCATAAAGTTTGTCTCCATCTTTATCCTATAGGCTGCAATAAGGTCTCCCCAGAGCCTTCTCCAGGCTGAACAGCCTCAACTTTCTCAGCCTTTCCTCATAGGAGAGGTGTTCCAGCTCTCTGACCATTTTCATTGCCCTCCCCTGGACATGCTCTAACAGGTACATGTCCTTCTTATACTGGGGTTTACATTTCTAAGTGTTCATCTATTCATTCTTTCATGGTTGTCCAGTACTGATACACAATTTCACCCTAAAACAGATATGATACCTAACAGCAGTAATACCATGATGCATAAATAGGCATCCAATGATTAAGACGTTTGCCTGAGTGTTTCACCTCACTGCTTGGCTGTTGGAAGTTAGGTAGGATGAAGGCTGCTGTAACTAAAGGAAAATTTTCATATTTTTTCTTATATCAAAGACTGTCAGGCAATATGATAGCATGCAAAACCAACATAAGCAATGTGTTTTCCTTTACAGTCTCTCGCATTAGCCATAAATACATGATTTCCTCCATAGTGACTTCTCAAGGGCATTAGGCAATCTGGATGTAATTCATTTGACTTATATTTTGCTGGACTGTGTTCTCCCATGTTACTGCTTTGCCATAAAGGGACTGCATAAAGAGCATCCCAGAATACAGGCAGACTTCAGAAGGAATTTTTTTTCAAAGCGGTAAGTTGGCTGCTTGCTATGGCCTATCATGTGGAATGCAGTCAAAAGGTACAAACAATCTGTGTGTCTAGCCTCAGTTAAGTGGGGAGTGGGACTTGTTTCATGGTCAAATACTTAGACTCCCTGGAACAATTTGTTTGATTCCTGGAAGAGCTGACTTGGACGCCGAGATTTCCAAGGCTCCACTGGATGCCATGGAACTCACTGTGGGAGCGGCTGCAGCCTGCTAGCCAAAAAAGTTAAAAACCTGAAGTCCTCTTACTTGTGGTAAACTTTACACACTGTGGCAGGTTTCACATGACTCAAGTGAGTCATGACCTATGGCCAAAGCAGTACTTGTAATCAGTGGTACAAAGTATGTCATTGTGGTTATTTGGCTACTTGTCTCATCCCAGCTGTAGCTGTAGGTAAAAGCTCTTGATGATTAGTTATAAAATATGCTTTAAGTTAGCCTGTGCTAAAAAATGTTCTGAAGTGATGCAACATTCACAAGCATCAGTGCAAAGTGCCCCATAAACTTCACATGGGTTTTAGCTCAGGCCCTGAGGGGACATACTTTACTAAGTGGGCAGGGAAAGTCAGCAGTCAAGAGGTGATTATCATCTTTACATAAGCCTCACATCTGACAGCTGGGAGTAGGAATTCCATCTGGGAATGTTCAAGCCACTGTCTGTGTTGAAGTTATGTCATCAAAAGTGTAGCTCTTGGCTGGAGTAATTTCAAATAATAAAAGTTTCTGTAGTTTGTAAAATTGGGTTTTGGATGTATAGAAGGCAGTCTAATGTCTCAGCATTGCTCTCCAAACATCATCTTTCACTTTAAAACAGTGTTAAGGGCCAAATTCTCTGTGTGGCTTCAACCCAGACTCTAACTCTGCACAGGGTGAGTAGCCATCTAAATATACTGGTCTTGAGGAGTGTATAGTTTAATTCACTTACAACCAACAAGGAATGGCAATGGACCAACACAGAGTGAATGATCATAAGTAAGCCGGAACATTTCATTTGTCTCTTTTTTAAAAAATGTCAGGAGTGTTATTGGAGGGCTTCTTAGAATGGCAGCTGGAAGAAAAAATGCATCAGGTGAAATTAAAAAGCAGAATGAGGTTTCATAATGCCTCATAATTCATAGTGAAGCTTAAAACAAGCAGAGAGGCAACATGTGACAAGTCTCAGAGTCACCTGTGGAGAAATGGAGAGCCAAAGAAAGCATGAGAGTGTACTCTTCCAGCCCCGTAGGAGAAGCAGCATCCTAAAACTGTTGCCTCCTTGGGGTTAGTGTGCTCAGCTACCAGTGCAGCTGCAGTATATAAAACCACTGCTATAACTTTCTGAAGTTACAATAAATGTAGCACACTGTGACTCATGATCTATTACACATTGACTTTGGAGAGGTGAGTTGTATTTTATTAATCTCAGGTGGAATATAGTCTTCCTAATTCAAGTTGTGGCTGTAAACAAGCAGTGCTAGGGCACGGGCATGAAAGATAGAAGCCAGCCATCCACACTTCTTTTTTGTTGGCATGACTGGCATTTTTCAGCCAGTTAGTGGTCTTGCAGGAATTGTTCAGGCACCGACATTTACTAGGAGCCCTTCCAGCAGGTGAGGTGTCATTTCAGTGGGGCAAGGAAAAGGAGTGACAGACTTAAACAACATGGGCATGGCTACTCTATGTTGTGTGGCCTCAGAGCTGGAGAACAGGCCCTTGCTCTGCTCAGTTTATTAGCTTGGGTCTTGTCTTAGATGTCTTAACAAGCACGGAGTTCGCAACTCTCTCTAGAGGTGCTTGAAGCAGCCACCTCTTTGCCTGCGGGCAATCTGCAGTATTCTGTTTGGAATTCAGTATTTCATGGGGCACCTATCAAGGTCCACACCTTGATTTGCTTGAGCTTAGGAACACCACAGGGTGTCTGCAGTTCCTTCCACCTCTCTACAAGTGTGCAATATTTCCAGCAGAATCAAAGGTACGGTGATCTGATAACATCAGTGTGTTCTGAATAGCAGTGATATTAATTAATGTCTTATTAAGTATTCCCACCACAGAAGAACATGTTCAACAAAATAATAAGTCTTTTCTTTGAATTAATTATTATAATAAAGCTTAAGATTTTCTTAACTCAGAGCAAATTACTTGAACAAATTGTATCATGCAGTCTGATATTTTAATTGAATATGTAATTCAAGGCAGGCAAAACCAGCACTGCTTACATTTAGGGAGCCATGGTGTTATCATTTCTTAAACCTTCAAAGTCAAACTCACTTCTGACATATTCAGTACTCTGGTTTTGACTTTTCAAAAGAATCTCACAAGACTGAAGGATTTCTGGGTTTAATATAGGAGGCATGAATGCAAACAACAATTCTTTTTTTAAAAGAAAATATTCTGTGTGCTCTTCCACCCACTATAAACTTCTTTGGCACCAAACACCCCTCCAAGCTTGTTTCAGCTTTAATCCCACTTGTAGCCATAAGCCTCACCTTTGACAGGTTTGCAGCCCCCATTTATTAGCAGCAACAATTGAAATTGTCTGTCTTAAGACACTTCTCGTAGCAGCAGCAGTCCTCTTGGTCAGGCCAATAGACTGGGAAGTGTTATTCCCTGTATCCATGCTGTGTAACACCCACCTATACAGGAGGTTTTGATTTTGCTGGAATCGGAGCACCCAGAAGGAAATATCCAAACACTATTCAGTGCCTGCTTTGTAATTCAGATAAATTTTCATTGCAGAAGAATGCTGTTAAACCCTGTTTGTAAGGCAAGAAATAAGATATTTCAAATCTTGCAGAAAAATATTTCTACAGAGCCATTCTGTGATCCAGTTTTTCCTGTGATATGTTTGAATTCAGCCATGAAATAACTCAGGCATTCTGAAACATAACATAAAAAACAAGGAAGAGCTTTATGCTACTTCTGCATAAGGCAGCGATGGGAGCTTAAAGAAGGCAGAGACAGTGCTGAATATCTGTTAGCTAGACAACACTTCATAATTCTTTGTCCCACCCCTTAACACTCAAAGTGCTGCCCCTATATCAGCTGAAAAACAGCAGTGTTTGTCACTCAGAGATATCACAGTGGTAGCCCTGGCAGGTAAGCATGCAGTATCTAGTATGCCTGTAACTTTGAAGAAAGAAAGTAGACTAGGAAAACTTCTAAGGTTGTTTAGTTAGTGAAGTTTGGTACTGATGAGCACAAAACAAATCAAACAGAGAGGAAATTAAGTGTATGTGACAGATATTTGTCACATTACTTAATAGTGCTATATGGTTCAGTGATAAAGACAGATTGATTCTAACTCACATGTCCAAAGAACTGTTGGGCATCCATTCTGTTTCTAGTGTATTAGACTGTCTCAGATTCCTAGGCTGACCTTGAGTCAGTCTGGTGATAGAGAGGGGTAGGCACCAAGTAATTCAAGCTGCTCTTTCTTGTGCACACATCACTTCAGTAGCATCATTAAATTCTGAGACTACAATCAGGAGTGGACATTTTCCATATTCAGATGCAAAATGAAAGGTAGTTATGAGAAGGATGGTAACCAGAAATCTCTAACCTATTCCATATCTGGGGGAGATTAAAAGACAATGAGCTGAGATGTCTTTTTATTTCCTTCTTAGCAAAAATACCCCATTGCAGATAAAAACATTATTAATTGTCTGCACGTTGGCTAAAAGTCATAGTAATTAATGTGATAGCAGCTTTTGTGTTTAAGTAGTTGCAACCAGGTTCCAAAGTCAGCAGCCCATTGTAAAAATGAAAAAAGTTCTCACCTTTCCAGGTCTTCTCATTTGCATCTAACTACAGAAATGTTAAGGCTGTAAAATAACAGTCTGAGCTATGAACATGTCTTTACAGTAACAGTTCAGGAGAAAACCCCAAAACTCCAGACACAAACCTTCTCATGGCCCAACTGCTCAGTCTGTCTCACAGGGGAGGGCAAGAACAAACCTTGTCAGCTATTATTGATTATTAATTTCTTGTCATATTTATTGTAGCATTCCTGCTCCATGTCAGATAAGCTGTGTCAAGAAATGTATAGGTGTTTTGAACTTTCAGGCTAAAGTGACAGTGGCTACTAAATAGTGAACTGTTATAAAAGAAGCTGAGGCCCCACAAAAGGAATAAAATGTGATGAAAGGTGTCTCCAGAGATTTTCATCTCATCTCCCACAGACTTATACTAGTCCACCAGTTTCTGATTCATAGCTCATTAGGGGGTGGGGTAAATTTCTAGGAACAAAGTAAAACCTGTGTTAAAGTGGCATAACTTGCCAAAACCAACAGATATAATCTCCTTTTAAAGGCATGTAAACAAACGTTTGGTGATGAATCAGTATGGTCATTAAGCCTTGACTTTGACTGCCTTTATACTGACAATCCATAGCTATGTAAGGTGAAATTTGAGAGATCTTAAGGTTTCCGTTAAAAGTTATCAGTCTTCCAAGAAATTTTCTAGGCCAGATTAAATAAATCACAATTTTTTCCTTTGCTCATTCATGCCTGGGAGTGGGGGGAATTTAAATTTCAGGTACCTTTTGTGTCATTTGGATACTTCAGTTAACACTATTTAAGGATATTCAGCACATTACATGCCATCAGCTGTGTGGGTGCAAAGGAAGCATTGGCAGGATGAGTTTTTTCAGGAAAAGTCGTTGTCCTTTATATCATTTTTTAAAGAAAGAGCCAAAAGGGCTTTGGGTTGGGTTCCTTCATTTGTTTGTTTGAGGGGTTTTAAGTGTTAAAACAGTTGGATATTTCTAGCACTTCCTTTTTTTTTTTTTTTTTTTGGTTATTTAAAAATAAAAAGAAGACAGAGCAGCTACTGTTTTCACTCAGTTTAAATTCCTGAACAGATTCAGTTCAGATGAACCTGCATCTTCGAAAAAATCTACCATTCGGTCCCCAGATTTGTCTTCTTGCAATCAAATATATTGGATTAAAATACAGTGTCCAGCTGTCTCAATGTATACACTTCTTAAAGAGAGTGGATGTGAAATTAAGTTTATAGAATTATAGCTTAAGAAAGAGAGGCATAATCAGAGTCCTACTCAAAATCATTCATTTGTACCATTCAGAAAACTTACCCTTATGTGAATTCTACAGCAGACGTGTCATCTAGTCCTACTTTATATGGCCCACTGATAAATTTAGCAGAATTCCTGAAGAAGTGCTGGTCAAAACCACACATATTCAAGAAATGTGTGGAAGAAGTGGAGGATGATTGCATGCACTGGTCCTCTCCTGAAGCCATGTTTTTGTAGTCTTTGCAACCAACCATTTCCATGAACTGCACAGGTCTCAGTGAGGACCACTGTGATCCACCACCGCAGGTTTCTGGTTTCCTAGGGGACATGACAGTCCACTTTGCCCCATTTCTTCCCCTCTCCCACTCTCCAAATACACCTAACCTATTTCTGTTGCTCATGCAAGTGCAAAACCAGTCTCATTTTTCACTTTCAATAAACATCTTCAGAATAAGTATTTATATGTACTTTGAAGAAATTTCTCTTCAATTAGTTTTTTCAGTCCTCCCTCACACCTATGCATATCTTAACAACCAGAACATTCTCAAATACCTGCTGAATAATGAGCCACCTCTTTTTGTTTGTTCTTTCTGAACCTGTCTTTGTATGGCTTCATTTGATGGCCCTGTTGTTGCACAGGACAAGAGACAGAGGTAGATGAAATTCCACCCTACATGACTTCCCTAAACTTGTTCGACAGATTAACAGTAGGTCTGAGATTATGTGTTATCTTTCTGTACTTTCTTGTTTTTGCAGAAAGGTCTATTTTACTTTTTTCTTGAGCTATTTCTAAAGCTAGAGGAACTGTCCTCATTATTTCCCATTCAGAAAGATTAATTCACCCTAAGATAGTGCCCCATGAATTAAAGACCATTAAGCATTCTTGCTTGCAGATGCTACTGGGAGGGAACAAATTGCTTATAACACTGTCGCCAGAACTGCAGGCCTGAACTCAGCATCTTGTTAAAGCAGGAATTGCAGCGATATTCAGAATAGGTTTTGCTTTGCATCATCTTTTGTGCTTTTTCTCCAGTCACTCAGAAGTAGGAACTGTCCTGGTTAGTATCAACACTAAGCCCAGCAGTGGTCTTGCTCCTCACCTTGTATTTAATGCAGTGAGGGCCAGAAAGGACATTGCCTTCCCACAGAAGTTTCTATCCAAACATCTTATATTTCAGCCCTGCTGTTCATGTCCCTATGTGTTCATGTTTAAATGAAACCACTCTTCATCTTCCTCAATGATTTTCTAGCTCTGTGTTGCTCACATCACTGTGCCATGTGTGCAGTATGGATGTGTTGTTCCTAGTGTAGCTGTTAAACCCCATATGCTTCAGTCTGTGGGAAAGAAAATATTATATACGCAATCAACAGGCTATTTCTCATGTAAATTCTTCTTCAATGCATTAAAATGGATTTTCCAGTGAGATTTAATGTTCATTGTTCTTGACTTATTCAAGCAAATCCCACAGCCATATTTGAAAATTATTTATCTATTTATTCCCTAAAACTCAGGGGCAGTATATGCCACTATGATATGAAAATTCTGTATAAATAGCAACAGTACACAAGAGCAAATGAGGAGAAAAATCTCTAGAGTCAGTTTATGTCACCTGATATTTCAAAGTGTTATCCATGTGTGCCCTCCTTCTGAAAGTTATTTTGCTATTGTATATTGTGTAATTTAGTACAGCCAAGTAGCAGATGATGTAACTTAATTCTGCAGTTCTTTACCTTTGGAATAATGTTTAAGGGTAATTTGCTACTGCTCCAGAATCAAGCACTATGCAATGCAGAGATAACCTAACACCTTTCCTAGGGAAAGAACACTTTTCCTATGGAAAGAATATAAGCAATGAGACAACACTATGTTAGGGAACTGGTTGACATACACAATAAGTAGACTGCGCTCTATTCAAGTCACTTAATGATGAATTACCATTTTTAAGAAGTGATGTCCTTAAGTAACAGAAGTCCAAGACTCTAGTTGTTTCCAAGGTGAGACCTCAACTGCAGGCAAATTTACAATGAGGCTATAATTCTAGTGTGTCTAGGATAACTGTATGTCTTGGGAGTACCAAGTTAATAAGAATAATTTAAATAATATGCAAAAGAACATTTGAGGATTTAAACTGTGACATCCATGTTCTTAGCAAAACCACGTGGTATTTGCTTTGCAAGCTTGCTCTTGATTTACAGACTGTAGAAGGTACAATAAAATATTGCTATTTCAATGACCACAGTCAGGTGCTTTTTAAAGCGCCTGTTAGCTATTCAGAGACAGCGTCTATTGCAATCTTCAGAAAAACTGCAGTTTTCTCTTCTTCGATATGGCCCTCTTAGCTTTATTTCCAAGTGTTTCTCAAATATCTATAGACAGTTAAAATCTTTAAAAGCATTCAATCAAAGCCAGTATGAGACAATTATCTCAAGTTTGTGCCTAGTAAATAGCACAATATTAAGGGAAACCATCACTTCTTTTAGTACATCACTTCTGATCATTACTAACTCATGGATAATGGAATAAATTTTAGCATCCATACCCAGTCCAACGCTATTTAACAGCCAGTGATGAAGAACATATATTCAGGCAGCAAACTAACTGCCAGCGTGACCTGGCAACTAACTGGTCAAATTAACTGCCAATGTGACCAAGAAAAAGGGGACTGAAACACATATCTACCTGAAGCCTGCAGGCTGCTTAGACATGTATGGAGAGCAAAAGCATCAGACCACCAGTGGCCATTATTTTCCCTTGAATAACCTAATGGTGTTAATGAAAACCAAATAAAAAGTAGTAGTGAATGAATCAAAAATAGACCCTTAGTCTATTTAAAGAACATCAGAGAACATTTAACTGCCCACAAACATGTTCCCTGGTATGATTTTTGGCTCAGGTCAGCCACGTAGAATTAGCATGGGCCAGGCACCATTCTCAATGAATAGTTGCATAGGGCACATCTTCTTTCTTCTATTAAGACATTTAAATAGCGTGGATGTGGCCAGAGCAAACTTGTTGGTCTTCAGGCTAGAAAACAGGTCATGACATTGTTCAGTTTACATGGCTGGATTTTAGTTTATTCTGCCTCTGAGTCACCTGAAATGCCTATTACACAGCAATAAGATGATGATACAGTGTAAGACATGACGTGTGTCTATGTAAATTCATCCACCAACTCCAGGAAGGATAGGAAAGGGAATAAGATAGCAGCACAGCCCTTGTGAGACCATCACTGAAGGAATAGCATCAGCAAACCTTGCACAGAAAGACAATGAGGGAGACCTCCATCACTTATGCAGCTTCTTAGAATTCAAAAAGCCCATGCAACTCTCACAGCCTCTCATCAGGCACATCAGCCAATATTTGTTCCAAGTACTCTGCAGGGGAAAAAAAAAACAAAAAAGGCCGTTAAAAATAGCTGAATAGCAAGGAAGGTAAAGATGTTGATCATTTCCCCCTCCATGACACCCAGGTTTTCTTCCAAACAATATGGTAGCAGAAAGGCTGAAATTCAAAATGTACTTTTTGTTTTGCTGAATCTGATTAATTGATACCTGTTGTTGGGTTATGAGGGTGCTGCTTTTTACTTTTCTGACTACTAGAAACCTGGTGCATATGTTTTTGTCAGTTTTTGTATTTACTATCAGTGATCCAAAAAATCAGCTAATGGTGCAGCACATTCTGGTAGCTGCAGAACTAGTGAATCATCACAGCAAAAGCACTACATTGTCAAAGCATGTCCACTCAGGCTGATCAACTGAGATCATAGTTCTGCAGTTAATGAAAGGCCTGATCTCTTTGGATGATGAGGCCAGATGGAGACCACGTGAGCCTGCCTTGGCAGGGACTCTGGCCCAGATTCTGAAATCTGCTTGCATATTAGATAATTCTCCAGTGCTAAAGAAGGAATTCAAACCTTCAGTTTAAAATCAACCCATCTATCTGTTACTTCTAAAAACCCCAAGAGTCCCAAACTGACCTCATGAAAGCCTCCTTATGCTAACAGGAACAGTGAGGGAATGAGCAAGGGAAAACATACACACATGCATGCACACACTTTTGAAAAACACGTTAACAGAAGACAGCATTTCAAGCTGTATGGTAATATAGTGCATTAAAATGCACTCTTAATACATTATTTGTTGTGTGACTGAGTAGAAACAGCATATGCAGATTGATTCTAAGCGTGCAGTGCAATTCCCATGCATATGAGCTGTGCAAATGGGAATTCAACTTTGTTATGAGCACTAACTGAGACACGATCTTTGGTCATTTAATTTTTTTTTATCTCTGAGTCATCAGTCTCCCTGCCTGATAATGAATTTGAATGTGAGTCTGTATAATACTTTCTCATTCTCAATCATGTATTCTCCTGTCATCATGTCATTTCCAGGGAAACACAGTTCGAATCACATCTCGCAGTGATGTGGCAAGAGACTGCTTTTTCTAGAGAAGGAGGAAATATTTGTCACCTTATTAATTTAGAAATTGATGCTTTCAAGAACTGTCCACATTACAGCTTTATTGAGCTCAGGAGTACTGTACCATTTGCCTGGTGAGTTTCATTTCATGGTAACTGAGAAAGTGCCCATCAGGCTCACAGAAGGCGAAGCAACATGAGTGAGTGAAGTGACACTGTATGTTATGCAGTTACAAAAAGCAAATACAAGATGAATCATCCATTTTTAGGACCCAGTATTGTCTACTGATGCAATTTTCAGCATGCTCTTAAAAAATTACAGTGGCTTGTTGCAGACTCCGCACCCCTCTTGTTATTGTTTTTCCCTCACATCTTCTTTCAAGCGGCTTTATGACATTACGAGCATAAAGACAATGTGGGGTATGTATGGCATATTTGATACTCAAAAAATAATATTGCAGGTGAGAGGACACATCTGTGGACAGACTGTCTGTTCCCTGGAATAACCCTGAGTCTCCTGTGAAGAGACAAAGGTGCTCAAGTAACAAATCCAGGATGTATTTCCAAGTCTGTAAAGTCCTAGGTTTGAGGAGTCAGTGGGAGTACAATAAAAACTGTACGGACTGAAGCTGCTAACTCTGAGTGACAGCTCTCTTTCTTCCTAATATATATCTCAAGAAATTTTTCGTGAAAGCAGCTTGACCCATGACCAGAAAGAAGGTATCAGAAGAGAAGCTAATAGGGATGGCAGAGCAGTACCACACTTTTCGTTCAAGACCTTGCTAATTAATGTCTTACTCCTCTGCTTTTGCTTTCTAACAAATTGCTGAGGCACACCGGCAAAAGTGTATGTCTCCACCGCCCTCTAGTGCCAGGTCCACTTTGGAGATGCGCGACCGCTGTGCGCCCTGGTCGTACCGGGAGGTAGGTATGAAGAGCCCAAGCTGCTGGATAACTTTCATAAAGGGATCAAAAGGAGGAAGCTGGAAGATCTTTTTTCCCCATTATCAAAAATAAGCATAATAAATTACATCAAAAAGTCTAAAGTAAAAGAAAATTGAGCACAAATTGCCATGCACATGACCACTTAACAAAATGTCAGCAGGTAATTGTCATGCAGTGTTGTTCACTTTCCTTGATGTTTTACTCATTACTATTCATAACCATTAAGCATCATTTGCATAAACATGGAACAAGGTACATGAGAGATATGGAATCAAATAATAACAAAAAAAAAGAACTTTCCCACTTTATTTGTTCAATTATTTATACTGGATGTGCAAGGTTGTTTTCTTCCAGCTTAAAGGCCAACTGAAGAAACAGGAGCATGGAAACTGGGCAGTGGATGGAAGAGATTTACAGACTGTTTAAAACCCCTTTGATCTTCATTTGGCCATGTTGCTTTGTTGGTTTTTATTTGGATTCAGTTTTACTTGCACAAACTTGGTGCTAACTGGAAGAATACTGTGCATTCATGTAAAATGCAGAAATACGTACTTTTGAAACTAATGTTTATTCATTTCAAGTAGTGATGTGGAAACTTTAAAGAAGGTCTTCTTTACGCAGGTTTATTTCAACAGGTGCAAATTCCTGGTATTAAACCTATTGCTGAGGTTTGTTTTAGTCTAATTTAGCCAAAACTCTTCCAAATTACAGCAGTTCTCAAAATGCCTTTAAAACTTGTAGTATAACCTGCTTTTTAAAGCTACCTCTTCTCACCCAGCTGTCTTAGTGTGATTGTTTAACCCCTTGCAGAGTTCCTTCACTTCTCTGAATAAACAAATTCAGACCCTCCAGTGCCTGATCTCCAAAGGAAGTTGTAGAATAATTCCTGCTCCTTGGACAAGGAAGTGATTAAAAAAAATGTGCATTGGCTTGCCATTTTGACCTACTACATCAGAGGGGCTCAAGTGGAAACCAAGAAACCTAAGTGGCCACTCTTCAGGACCAGAGCTGACACCCACTGGAGGCAAAGATGCAACTCCAGTGCAGATAAGCTGGTGGAAATGGTCCTTTGTTAAATCCTGTGACACCTACATTCAAAACAGGACAAACTAGCATGAAGACATGCTAGTTGCTCAGGCCACAAAGCACATTTCAAACCTCCACTGCTGGTCACACACCTCAATATTCATTAATCATCATTCATGAAAAGAAAAGCATGGGATTGACAGCAGGATGAATAACAGCTGTGGGTCATTTCTAGAGCCCAGGACTCTAAGTTCCCACTCACACTTTGCAGATTAACTAGATATTATTAATTTCTGATCCCTACCAGCTCCCCTGGGATGCTGATATTCTTGATAGCTCTGAAGACATAAGCCAACCTGGAATAAAACTAACCTGAAAGCAACTATCTTTTCTTTCTTTTAAGATCACAAAATGGAACAGCTGAGGTGGATAGACAACAATAATTATAACTTAGGGTTCCTTTTGCATAAGAATTGTCATTTTTTTCACAAATACTAGGGAGTCATCTAAGCCTCAATTACACTATAAAGAACAAGAAAAATATTTTCAGAGACCTGCGCCTGAAATCAAAAGATAAACCCAACCTAACAGTCAGAATGAATGATGCACTCTTTGAAAAACGTGCATGGCCCCAGTATGTGCTCCATAAAACTATGTTTAACACTTTATAGAGCTTGAACTGGCCATGCACACTTTATTAAGTATGTGGAAACAGCTGTTCACAATTAAGTTTTTTATTCTTCAAATACCTACTACCGGGCACAGAATTGACTGCCATATGTAATCCAAGTCAGTGATCTATATCTTCATATAGACATACTCCACCATATCCTTAAACTGCTTTTCTTTATAGTAATGTTAGGTTTTCTGCATAGTAAAAAATGGAAGCTCAGAGCCTAATTTTCCTCTCATTCCTACCAACATGAATCAAGACAATGGAGCTGTGCTCATGAAAGCAGATGTAAAATAGAACGATGGTCAAATCCCTAGAGTCCTTTTTAATTTTTGCAAGTTGCATATCTGAAAACTAAAACAAACACCTGCCAAGCTGCTACCAGTAAAAAAGGTCAGTCTTTCAGAGAGCAGAACTTCTCTTTGTGAGAGATATTCTTTCCACAGGAAGGAGGAATTGTGTGTCACCAAAATTACACATAAACCATAGGAACAGGCAGCAACAGCTTGGTTAAAAGGCTGCTTTCCTTGACTCTACATGAACCTTTTCCCTTGGCATTATTAAAATATGCAGAAGTGGAATATTCTGTTACTTCTGCAGAACAAGATACGCAAAGGAAATGGTTTGGCAAGCTTGTTTCCAAGTGTAAAAGGCTTTCTTAGTTCCCAGTAGCTCTGCCAACAATACTAAAGCTCTTCTAACAACGTGCACGTTGGTCTTTCCTTAGGATGCATTTGAATGCTCCTAAGTCTACTAAGGTACTTCCTTTCTTTAGAATTCTTTGTGTCCAAATGTCAAGTAATTACTATGGATGAACGTGTTCCAAAAGATACTTAATACAAAGCTCAGGAAAGTAACTCATTGTGTGTTGGGAGCCTCAGACATGTGAGGCTGTCTGATAGAGCAGGTATTTAAACAGGTGCCCAGTTTTAACAAACACCCAATTCTGTTGGCTGCAAAACCAAAATGAAAACTAGAATCCACAGTTTACAGAAGACAACGTGCTCTGTATGTGCTAATACAACGCTAACACAATGTGCTAATGCATTAGTAAGTGAAAGTGCAGTCACTTGCCTGCTTGTTAACTGCATCCAGCCCCAAGAGAGCAGTGCAATAGAGCACCAGAAAAGCAGGTTTTGTGGCATGCTTTTCTTTCTGGGACGTGCAATATGCCCCGCATAACAGCTTTCCGTCGGAACTTAATCTCGCCAGGACTGGATAAACACCACAAACACTGCCCAAGGTGGGGCTGGTTCCCAAGTGCTATTCACTGTGAGACGTGTTTGGTTGGGTTTTTTGTAATGGCATGTGTCACATCAAGAAAAATTGTCAGCCAAGAGCATCTGGGATTTCGCATTGCAGCCTGATCATTTCACTGAAAGAATGAAGGTACCTGAAAAAGCCTTGATCCCAATTCTGTAGAAATCTAGATTAGGCAAGATGTGCAGTGGCCATTTGGTTACTATAATATACCAGAATCATATACACTTGAATACGTGATAATAGTTTAATAGGTAATTGTTTTATACTATCCATGTGTTAAGCAGTACAGATACAGCTGCTAAGAAAAAAGTCTGAGCACAGGGACTGAGTCAGTCACTGTTGCCAAACTCACAGAATTTAGACACAGCAGTGAAATAACTACATGTTATCTCATGCTTTTCTTATTAATTTCCCTGATGAAACTATGTTTTATAATGGTCTGACTAATACCTCTTTGCTTGCTACGGTGGACTGAAGTCATGTGAAAACTGGTGTTTCTTTTAAAGCTAGAAGGAAATAGAAGATTATCTTCAAGGTTCTTGGAAAAGCAACACAAATCTTCATTAGGGCAGTAATGAGCATTAATGCACTGTAACTAAAATGGTTTGTTATCTCTTCTTGTTAGAAAAAGGATGATAGATGGAGACCATTTCCTCTTTCTGCTTACCACTGCAATTCTAATGATTTTGTTGAATAAATACGTGATTGAACTGATCACGGAAAAAAACAAGAGCATAAAGCAGTGATTTGATCATATAATTACCTTTCTCCCTCTAGCTATTTAATTTAAATGGCTAAGGACATGGATGTTACACAATGACAAAAATGTTCATATGCTTCCTATGAATTTTGAAGGAAAGTTTTTTGCTATTTTCTCTCTAACATTAAAAGACCTGTTCTAGATGATGGACCTAAAGGAATAACTTTCATTTCCATGTTTTCACTTTCCTCTCACCATTTTTCATTTTCTATCATCCTCCTTGTTTTACTTCAAAACAGATTTCTAATTATATCTTATGATGATATCAGTTAGTGCCCCACACATATTATTGCAGACTTGCTTCACTAGTGTGCAGTGTTTTGAAGTGCTTAAAAAAATTAAGAGGTTTTGACATATGACAGTGGTCCTCAAATTATTGTTCTTTTATAATAACTTTTAATAAAAAACCAGAAGTGTTAATTGTAAATATATAAACACATACTATCAAGCAAAAAGCTACCTTAAGACTGTATACATATCAATCAATTAAGTTGAAAAGTATCCCTCATATGTTGCAATTACCCCATTGTTAAGTGGTCCAAAATAAGGGAGTCAGAAATAAAGTTCTGCTGGGAAATTATCCAGGCTTTAAGGCATGAAATTGTATAGTAAAGAGACTAAACAATACTCCCACAATCCAGCTACACAAACAATAAATAATTAAACAAACAAATAATAAATAATAAACAAAAATTATTCTATAAGAATTGTAATATTTATGGGTCTTTTAGCCGTTTCCAAGATAGATTCTATTTTTTTAAAAGAATTTTCTTCTCCATTACAGTTGTAGTATCTTAATACCATGCACAATCCATACGGTAATTACCAGTTTGTTAAAGCAAAAGATAAAAATAGAAATATTTCTTGCTTTCTTTGTGAATTTTTCTAAACTTTTTCCAAATTATCTTCCAAAATATCAAAATAATGTACCTAATGATCAAAATAATGTACTTAAGGGTTTCATCAAAATGGCGTACTTGCATTCTTATGTGAACAGTGGGAAAGCCCATGCACCTCCGCACGTATGCAAAAGTTCATCACCCAAATGTGTATCAGTTCTTCCTGGCATGATACCTTCAGTCACTTCCAACCATAGCACATCACAGCTGGACATGAATTCTGGCTCAGAGGCAAAGTGGAGGAGAAGGACAGCACAAATTATTTTGTGTTGTGCAACTTCTAACTCCCACTTTCCTCTATATCTTATCATCTTGGCTGAATACGAGCCTGCAGGTGGTAGTTAAGAAGGCCAATGACTTCCTGGCTTGTATCAGAAATAGTGTGACCAGCAAGACTAGGGAAACAATTGTCCCCCTGTACTTGTCACTGGTGAGGCCACACCTTTACTACTGTGTTCAGTCCTGGGTCCTTCAATCCAAGAAAGACATTAAGGTGCTGGAGCAGGTCCAGACAAGAAGCAATGAATCTGGAGAAGAATCTGAAGAGTAAGTTTTATGAGGAGCAGCTGCAGGAACTGGGGTTGTTTAGTCTGGAGAAGAGAAAGCTCAGGGGGAACCTTATTCCCCTCTACAGCTACCTGAAAGGAGATTGTAGTGAGGTGAGGGCTGGTTTCTTCTCCCAGGTAGCAAGTGATGGAAGGAGAGGAAACAACCTTAAGTGCTGACAGTGGAAGTATAGATTGGATATTAGGAAAAATTTCTTCACCAAAAGGGTTGTCAAGCATTGGAACAGGCTACCCAGGGAAGTGGTTGAGTCACCATCCCTGGAGGTATTTAAAAGACATGCAGATGCAGCACTTAGGGACATGGTTTAGTGGTGGACTTGGCAATGTTAGGTTTATGGTTGGACTCAATGATCTTAAGGGTCTTTTCCAACCTAAATGATTCTATGATGCTATGATCTTTTTTGCTCAATGTAAAGTAACATGCCTATATGCCTTATCTAATTGCCTGGAATATGTTCCCCATAGGTATGTTCCTCTACATTTTCAGTCCTATAGCAAGGTTGCCAAGGGTAGCAATGACAGGAGTGGAAATAATCCCTCACCCAGCCAGACCTTAGTATTCGCCGCATCCCCAGCAATCTCTGTATGCCTAACTGCATTTGGTTATGATGTCCTGGCACAGACTCTTTAGGCCAGGTAACAAACCTGTGGTTTTGTGCTTGAAGAACCATGCTGAAGCCATATTGAAGAAAGCAGGAGACTTCCCGCATCCATATGCAGATACAGTTTAGGGTATTTTTTACAACATCAGTCAAAGAAGGAAAATAGCAGCAGTCTTTGCACCCAGATTTTTTTTCCCAGAAGAGGCATTTAATTTTGATACATTTTCCCTCATAAATGTATCTCTGTGCATTTTATGTCCCAGCATCTCACACAGAATGCTTAACGGAAAAATCCCTTTACAGGTAAGTACCAGTTCAGCCATTCAAAATTACATCTCTACAAACAGCCACTGTTGTAGAATTAGTTCTTGAAGTGATCAAGGCAAGTGTGACCCAAGTGGGACTAATTTGGCGCTTCACATATGGCATATAAACCTATGCATAGGAGACCACTAATGTGGGGAAGAGGCCAGCCTAACATTAATTGTGTCTCTAGGCTATACATTCTTCAGCTGATGCAAGTAAAAGTGTACAGATGTCATTTTGGCCCATGGATAGATCCCATATTCTTTTACTGATGCCACAGAAAAGCTGATCATGAACAAAGTGGCTAATAAAGAAGTGAATAATATAAAAGTGCTCAAGTTTAAACAATTCACTGCTTCACACCAAAATATCCATGCAAATTTTTAAAAAAACAAAGGTCAAATTTACCTTTCTCTATGTAACTCTTGCAGCAAAGAAGTTGCCACATTTGGCTATAAATTTCTTCACAAAAATGTCACCTATTAATATGAATTTAATATCATATTAAAGTACAAAAAACTCATGAAGACTTATGCCATGCAATACAATTTTCCTTTGTGTTGTGTCTTTCCTGTAAACTATATCCCCAAATCATTTGCAGAATGAACTCATACTATTTAATTTTATGATTTATATTATTAGTTCATATAACTATCAGGCCATGTACCTGGGGCTCTTTGTAGACCTAACTGGAATGAGCCATGCAGTCACTTTGTCTAGTCTCAACAGCCTAAGCAGACAGAGTGAGTGCTCAAGAAAACCCTTTTTGCCCTTTATGCCTCCCCTCTCACTTCCCCCAGCTGCAGCCAAGAATTAGTCACAGCTGCCTTTCTTCAGGTTTTATAAGCCTGTCTTAAGCATTGCTTCCAAAAGGGAGGAAAAGTCAAGCTCAGGCACAGCAACCCATTTAAATTTCACCAGCACTTACTTTTAAGTGCAGAGTTTAATCATTTATTAGGAGCAGAGTTGTGGAAAGAAGCTGAGCCTTGATATCCTTCTGCTGCTGTTGGTGTTAGGTAAGACACTAACAGGGACACACTCTCTGTCTTTAGGACATTTGCAAAGTGCTCTGTTGCTCTGCTGTGGATGACTAAAGAAAGAAGTGCTGCTGTCACCCCTCTCCTGCAGTGGCAGAGCCTCATGGTGGCACATATGGAGCGTCCCTGGACTTCTGGGACACTCTGCACTCCAGAAATATATTCCAGTGCTATTACCCCTGCAAGAATCACAGGTGAAAAGATATTTCACTCCAATTTAATTCTCTTGTTAGAGAAAGCCATTGTCTCAGCTGCAGCAAACTTTTCGCTATATGAGCAATCCAGGACACATAGCACATGACACATCCTTCACGAGACAGAGTCAAGTAACCTGCAAGCAGATACTAACTTGAAGAATTCCATGTCTGTTCTATCTCTCAACATTCTGGCACAGAAAACAAAAGCAAAATTCCTACTGCTTTCGATGACAGAAGGCATCATGAACAACCTTGAAGGGCTTTCACCTGGTTAGTTGACCTGATGCTATTTGGAAAAAGACCTTTTATTGGCTAGCTTCATGCTGCAGAGCCAGATGGACAAATTATTTACTTCCTATTCTAAACTTTCCCACAGTGCTGCCATGCAGCTGCTGTTTTCACCCCAGACAGCATGGGCAGATGAGAGCAAGATCTTTGGCCAGCAGCCATGCAGGAGCAGGGTATCGGATGTGGGGTCAGAAGCAGTGCAGCCAGCAGCGGTGCAGTGCACATGGTCACGCAGCCCTTGCCATCTGCCAAGGAGGCCAAGGCTGGCTCACGCCACAGGAGATCAAGGACTTTGCAGTGGAAAAATGAGAAAAAGGGGCTGGGGGAGGTGGTTCCATGACAGGGGCTGAAATTTTGGGTTGTCCTTGAAACCGTGGCCAGTGTAAAATCCACTGGGTTGCACTGATTCCTCCTTTTTTTAAGCACCTCTAGTAATGTCTGAAAAATGTCTTTGTCAAGCAGAGAGTACATGCATGAGATGATAATGCCACTACTGACAAGTAGCCACCTTACATAAATCAGAATTATTTTTTAAACCCTCTGCAATCCTAAGCCATTACAATCATGTGTTACATAAATGTATGCCAATGTGGTGAGTTACCCAACTGTGCCTCTTTCTCTTTTGCTCCTCATTTGGCTGTCACCTGGAAAAGCTTAGTACAAAATTTTGAAGCCACGTTTGTGACTCACAAGCAATAATTTACCTTTTTTCTTTTTTTTTTTTTGCTTACACTTCTGGTTCACACAGTGGTGCTGAGTAAGGCTTAGCTTCCCCTGGTGATGTGCATGTTCTTCCTGAAGCCCTTGCTACTGTTAACAAATTTTCCAGTGATGGTACATAGATCATTGCTCGGAAACTGCAGCTTGATTTAAATTCACTCACTGCAGCTCCTCATCTGAGCTGGTGCCATGCTGTGTTTAATTGGCCCTCTGAAAGTACGTCTTCCTTATATCTTGATTATTTTGAATAGGAAGTGAGAGGAGAGAAGTGAGAGGGAGATCTGCAAGGAGTGGAAGAGGAGGACAAAGGTGTGACAATAGTCAAGTGTTGCAGTAGTGGAGAGAGTTATCACAATGTGCTCCTCAGAAAAGTTATAGGGCAGATCCGCAGTCAAGGTGAAGAAATGTAGTTAGGAATCCAGGTAATCACACTTCTTACTAAAAGAGATGTATTAAAATGTTTGGGATTTTGGAATAATTTATTTAGTAAAAAGTTCACAAACACTAGTAAATGAAACAGTGCCGCGGTCTTTTCCAAGTATATAAACTTCATTGTCTATACTGGAAAATTTTAAGAATGGCCTGAGCCAGGCAAAATTCATTCAACAATTCCTAGTTGGAAACTAGCACAGTTCTGGAGTTAGCAAAAAGCCAGGGCCCATCTCCAACAATCAGCTTACATGCAGCCACCTGTCCTAGATGGTAACTCTGCTCAATATGATCCACTCAGCTAAATCAGATGGGGACCCCAAGTTCAGAAAAGAGGCCCTGGTGCTATTCTCCTTATAGATGTAAGAAGTGCAAACCAGTAAATCCCATCTTGAACGGATACTATGCTATTTAGGACTAAGAGGTCTTTATAGATCATCAAATTCACAGACAGTTCTCAAAAAGTTCAAATTTACAGTCATAATCTGTTGAAATCTCCTCCTGACTGGCAAAGAACAAAAACCTCACTGCACCATTTCTTGAGTGTGTGCTGCAGTCAGGAGGCTGTTTTGAAGATGATGGGTAGAAGTTCCTCCCCCAGAGATAGTTGAGGGAAGGTACAAGCCACTGCTGAGAAGATGCAGCCCCAGGGCCAGCAATGCCGTTTGGCTGGCTCTCTGCACAAGTTCACCACCCTGCTCAGCTTGGACTCTTCATCAAATCTGTGCATGTCCATAAAATTCATGTAAGGTATGAGCAATACACCCTCCACAGGCTTCAGTGAGACTACTCACGTGCTTCTATGTAGGTACTTAGGTGATCTGTAGAGTTTTGGTGGACTCTACTGAAATAAAGACCCAAGTCCAGAAAAAAACATATTTCTGTCTATCTACAAAGTCATGTACTGGCACCGTAACTTCATGCTATAAGGAAAATCACTACTGTAATTAATTTAAGAATGTATCCTTTCTAAACCACACTTCAATTGGGTTGTATTTTTTGAATAATTAAGCTTTAAAAAGAAAGTCTAATGAGACTAATCGCTATCAAATTACTAGATTTTGAAAATCATTGATTTTCTCATTTGCACTCATACATGGCTGCTAAAATTAATTGATTTCATTTGCATATAGAGATTACATTTGCTTTGACTTCAAGAATGCTTCTTTCCCAAGTTTCTCATCAAACTTTCAATTTTCATTTTCATAAAAAGCAAGTGATTCTTTAACTATGCTCATTTGCATAGGAACTGAGACATCATCCCTCATCTAAATAAGCTCTATTTTAATTATCCTTTTTTTTCTTAATATATTCTACCCCAGAGCGCCTGGATATTTCAGCTGTGCTCATCACCATGTGTCTGAATACCTTACCAAAATTATAATAGAAAACTCCAACATCAGATTATTTCAACTTCTTTGCTTTCTCCCTTTTCTTAAAGAAATGCATCTCTTTCTCTTTTCTACCACATCAGCTAAGCTAAGTCATTTTTTCCACCCCTTACCAAATTTCCAGTTTCTGCCTCATAACTTTCCCTTCTCCTGCCCCTTCTCTAACTCCCTGCTTGAATGGGAAGACTGAGCTGTTCATGTATTTGGAAAAGGTTAAGGTGCCAAATGACTCGTCTTTCCCCTACTCTAAAAAGTAACACTAAGAAAAACAGAAAATCTTTCCAAAAGGACCTATCCCTAAAAGCAAAGACAAACATATACAAGAAATCCAGATAACGATATGTCAATTCAATATTAGTGAAATATGTTGGTGCCAACCAACCAACCATTTATCCAGAAATACATCCATTTAGTGTCAATAGCCAGCTTCTATCAACAAGAAAGATGCATCAAAATCAGTGCATTTCTCCCTGTCATCTCTCCCTCATACCATACATCTGATCATCTACTAAACTGCCTACATGGTTTATTATCTATTTTTGAAGTGTGAAACTATGCCCATCACTTTGCAGAGTATGTCAGAGATTTAGAAAACAAGCAAAGACATAATCTCTCTTTTATGTCAGAATATCCTCTTCCCCAGACCTTCCTCTTCATCCCCCATTCTGCAAAGATCTACTTTTATTGGTTGGTTGGTTGCTATGGGAGTCTTATTCTTTAAAAAAGCTTGTCAAATTATGAACAGGAGACTAGATCAAATAATTATGTTGTAAGTTTGATGCGCTATTGGTCATTCCAGTCTCTCCTCCATGAGGGAACCACTGCAGAAAATCTTAATTTCCTGGGAAGAAGAGTGGTGCAGATCAAACTGGCTGTGCCCTGAGACTGCAGGCTGCAGGAGCCCCTGGCTGTAGGGGCTCTCCCAGAGAGGGCTTTGAAGAGGATTCCTGCAGTCAGTCATCAAACAAAGCTATTCTGCATAAAAGGAACATTAACGCTGGGTGAGTGACATCTTGAACCAGTAGTTCTTCTTCACCACACAATTTTATTCAAAGTTGTGATTTATCCAAGGAAGAGACAGGGATGTCCTGATGATCTTAGTCTCTCCTGACTCCTGGTACTCTAGTAAAAGAAAGCCTTATTGCTTAGCTATCCAGTATCAACAAAGAATAATTCAAGTGCACATCCATCCAGTCCTTTGCCTCTTTGCCTGGAAGGGTGCCACTTTTACTGGGATAGCTAGTGTTTGCAATGTGAATATGTTTTTCTGAGGTCTCAGTGAGCCATGCCATTTTGTGGGGCTTTGGTCACATGCAACTTGTCCTTATGCAGGACATAAGCCCATTTTGGCTTTCCTGGATAGTGATGATCCATGTACTGGATGGCACTGCTGCACACTTGGTGCAAGTCATATGCTAGATTCAAAGGAGCTACAGCAGTGCAAAGTAGCGTAGATCCTGGCATCTGGCATCCCGATACACCTTTGGCACTTTGTTTTTGTATTATGTTACTGCATTACACTACTCAAAGTTAACCTTCTCAAGCAATAGGTTAACAGCATGTATATACTAGCCAGTAGCACACCTTAACTGGAAATTGGGAGAATGTTTCAAATCATTAAGACATTAAGTTCTTAAACAATCTATCCACCTGGAGAACTGGAGGTGGGAAAGGGTGGGAAATTCAAAATGAAGTTGGTGATTTCCTGCAGGTGAGATTTTCCAGAAATTAAAAAGTCCAAATGATTTAACCACTAAGAAAACCAAGAGCGTATTTAATCCAGTAGGTGATCTGCAGGCTCAGGTCAGAAACATATCCAAGTGAAATCTGCATTGGAAAAAATGTTCTGCAGTAGCATGAAGGCCTAAACATAGTTTCAAATGTGCTGAATCATGGAATCCTGACTATTTGAATGTCCAGGAGTTCATGTGAGATTTTCAGTTTCCAAATCTTAGTTATTATTCTCTTGCCCTTCATATTAGTTTACTTATGGCTATGCCAGATTGAATGCACCCAGTCTGGTCTCATCATAACAACTGAATAGTTTTGTGCTTCACTGAGAGACTAGGTGGGAATCCCTTGCTGTAGGAATTAGACAAGGAGTCATGGCCAAATATTAAACCACAGAAATCAAACGAGTAGGAATATTTGTTTGACTGCATCATCTCTACTAAGATGATAGATGTGAACAGAACAAAAAATAAAACCAAAAATGCGTTTGTCTTGCCAAAGTAGAACATTCTGAAAATTATTCTCTGTCACTGCACTAGTTTTGAGTGTTATCATCTGTGCTTGTGCAGCGATGGAGTCAGAGCATGCAAGATTAATTTACCTAAGCTGAACAATAATTAGTGTCAGATGGTCATCTCATTTTGGATACACACAGAGATTAGTTTTAGAAAGCCATGCATGTAAATGATATGTCTGTCCTGGATTCAGCTGTAACAGTTATTTGTCTCCTCCTTAGTAGCTAATACAGTGGCTTAAACCACGGCAATGCCACAAAGGTAGGCTATATGGACTATAACAGCAAATGCAATTAGGTGCCTGACAGCTAGCAGTATCACTGGCTTTGGGTTTGTGTATCATTTAGGAGTTGGGCAACTTCTTAATATCCATGGGTTTTCTGTAGGATACAAGAAATATATTTTGGCATTTGTAGGGAGATTGCAGAGAATATCTATTTGAGAAGCTATTTATTTCTATAGATAAAACAAAAAAAAAAAAGGAGAAAAAAAAGTTCAACCTTTTAAATATAAACCTAAAGTTCTGATTCCACCAGACACATGAATATATGTGTAAACTTAGGCTCAACATTCTTACTATTGACATTTAGTTTGAGGATATTGCTTAAATTGTTCTTTTAATTACTTTTTTTTCCCCCACAACTCTCATGTATCCTTACAGTGGTCTGATATGCCATAAACCAGATTTCCACTAAGACAGTCAGTTATCTGAATGAAGACACTGATGAGCTATTGGGGTTTTGTGGTTTATTTGGTTTTGGTTTTTTTTCTTCCCAGAGGTTTTGGCTGTATTCTTTCTCAAAATTAAGATCTAGACAAGAAATTTCTAGATGTACATTTAAAGAAGAAAAGGGGGGTGGAAGGCTGGCTAGTCATTCATCAGACACAAACACACTTTCCTGAAAGCACCGAATTAGATTTCTCCATTAAAAGTCCTTGACAACAGTTAAAGGAGAAGAAATATTTGTTGTTGTTGATAGTGATCCTAAATACTTTCTTTACAAGGTTGTCTAATATTAAAAGGAGGTGATTACTCGTTTACATATAGGTGCGCACATTTATTTGAACAAGGTAATTCATCTTCAATACAGGTGATTTTCAGTCTGGTTTGTGCAGACATTGCAAGTGAATGAGGGTTGAAAATGCTGCTCATTTGATGAGCAATGCTGATTATTATAGGCAGTAGAAGATATTTTCATTTTAGCGTGTGCACATTGTGTTAGACTAAAATGTATGCAACTGTCATTTCTAAATTATAATGCCTCAGATAGGCTTAATGAAGTAAATTATTGGTCAGTACAGTCTCTACAGGCAAAGAAAGGGATGTAGAACAACTGAAAAATCCTGCTTTGTCAGACCAGAATACTAATCAGAATTTCAGAATACTAATCAGAATTTCATAATTATAACTTATAATTGTGATAATGTGTTTATAGCCTAGAGCCAAATTTGAGAAACAGAGATTTTTATCCAACTTACAGTCCAACTAAATACTGCAGATTCATCCTTCTACTTCAAGATCAGCAATATTGTTAAATCAACCTGAGGCTTTCTGCTTAAAAAGAAAAGACCAGCCTGGGGGCTGTTTGGTTGTTTGTTTTTGTGAACAATAGCGTTTTCCTATCTTGAAATTGCTCCTTTTTGGAAAGGAAACTGTTAAATCCTGAGTATATTCATTAAAAGCTCCTGGAGAACAAAATGCAGAGCTAAATGAAGCATGAATACCATCCAGAAATTGCTCCAAGGATGTACTGTGAGCCACAGATTTTAAACAGGCTTTGCTGGTTTGGGTGAAACCCTTGTTTGGGGGTTTGTCTGGGTTTTGTTTTTTCAAGTGGAATTACATGAAGGCATGTAGTGGAGTAATGAAGCAAGGCATTTTAATGAATAGCTCACTGTATGGCTGTTGATCATCATGGCGATCAAAATTTTTATATAGACAATGATTTTGGGATGCAGAAATCACCCAAGCTGCATGACCTGTCACTGTAAAGAGAAGAAAACGTTTTCTGAGTTCATATGGTCAAGAACTCTGCAGGAATAATAATAATATTTAACATGTCAGGGTCATTCCATTACCAAAGTGCAGGCTGTAAATTGTAGCTCTAAGGGACTTGGTCAGCTAAAAGAAAAAGTAATGGTCCGGTGCTCCTGCAGGAACTCATAAGGCTGATGGGCCTAAAGGCATCACCGAGGACATAAGCACAAACCCGTAACTGAGGTATTTTGCAAGCTGCATCACGTACTGCCCCTGGCTACTCTGTGCTCTCTCATTATTGTATCCAGCGCACAAAGGAAGGCAGTTTCTAGCAAGGCCCTGGCCTTGGCTCAGTGCTGCTCAGAGACTGTAGTCTTATTGGAGCTGAAGGGAAGAGGAAGTGTAGGTGTCTTTAAAAGGTACAGGGAAAGCTAGGACAAGCCTCGATTTTTCTTCTTATGACCTGGAGGAAGACTTCAAATGTTTTCAAGATTTTTAAATATATACCAGTTATTTTTTGTTTTTCGTTTGAAGTGAAGAGCAAGTTTAGGAGAAATCTGTTTTGAATCATTTATAATGTTTGACTTTCCTAAATAAAAATAGTTTGTTGCAGTTATAATCAACGAACAACTGCATTCCTTCAAATATTTCTAAAAGAGGAGAAGATTGATTTTAACTGCAAGAGAAAACTCATATTCTGAAAGCATTGAATCAGGCCTAAGAACTAAGGGACAATGTCACAGGTACAGAAACAAAGGCTCTGCCTGTGCCCTCACAGTTGAAAAAACTATAAGAGAAACTTCTTGCACACTGCAGTAATTGTTCTTTAATCTGGCACTGACTAATGAACTAATTCCTAATTAACACTCTGAAGCTATCAAAAGATACCTAGGGTCCCATGAGCATTTCTAATAATGAAACATTAATTGAAGTGAGATGTTTAATCTACTGTAAATTAAATCAGTGCCACTGCTGATGTGGACTCAAAAACTGGGTTTCATCCCTCTTCTGCTGATAGAAGTGTGTTCTGCTTCATATGTGAGCTTATCATGGCTCATGTACTGTGTTTGCTCCAATTCATAATAGTTAACAATGGGGTTCTCTGCTCATGGTCCTGAAAGCAATTTCCTATCTTCCATATTAGATAGATTCTGTGCCTGTGCTTGGGACACCTGAAAGATCAAGCCACATTCTAAGCATACATAAATAAATAAATAAATAAAACCTGTACTTTTCTTAACTGTCAGTGTAAAAGTGCCCAGTGTTCAGATTCCTTTGAGTTCTACACAGAGTGTAAAAAGAGATCATGTTTAAGAAAATGTCTACAAAAAGCTATCTCTTGATGGAAGCCTCAACAAACATTTCTGTAGAACATGCTGAGAAGGACATGTATTAATGTCTTCTGCCTAGGACTGAGGTTCTGCCTTCTGGGATAGGACCTAGGAAACCTGGCTGCAGTTCTCTTCTGTATGTGGGAGTTACACTGGGAGTCAGCTGCCTAATTCAGTTCTTAAACTACCACTTGACTGCCTGAACACAGACATCTACTGACACTTTATGAGCTTGAAAGGATCCTAAAGCCATAGCTTTAGCCGGAATGATCTAGGTTTCCCACAAGTCCTTAATTTCATCTGTGATCCCTGAAGATACCTGGCATGGCAAGAGGTGTCTCAAAAAGCAGTAAGCACCTACACCTTGGCAACTAAATCTCATCCTCCATGCTCAATACATTTGCCCAAACATAGACATATAGATGTTCTCTGCATGATCTTCTGACACTGCTGCTGTTGCTCCAAAAAGATGGAGTTCTCACATAGGTCCTGCATTGTATCTTGTAAGTCCTGCATCCATATGGGCACTGCACATATCCTAGAGCTTCTCAGTTGCAGTAGGTGTCTTTGGTTGAAATACAGACTGGAACCTTCCAGGTGGGACTCTGCTTATGAGTATGACACCTAAATCAAGGTAGAGGTCTGCTGGAGGTGTTTAATCTCCCTTGTTAGTTGCTAGGGAGCTACTTAATACAGCTAGCAGAGTGATTCAATGCACTTCATAGGAGGTAGGGAGTAGCTGGTAATCTAAATGGTCCTTTACACTTCTCTGGCTGAGCTGTCTTTTCATTAACTATCATTGGAGTTCAGCCTTTTTCAGCACAAGTAGACACATCAGTGTAGACAGATATATTAAAATAAGGGCAAAACCTCTGCTGACAGATGAAAGCTTTAACCTTTAGGCCATAGGCTACTCTGATTATTAGGGTAAACTAATATTGTGGTAAGAGATTTTGATCCGCCTGTTAGAAGCTGGCACATTTTACAGAGAATCATAGAAGCATAGAATAGTTAGGGTTGGAAAAGACCTTAAGATCATCAGGTTCCAACCCCCCTGCCATGGGCAGAGACACCTCACACTAAACCATGTCACCCAAGGCTCTGTCCAACCTGGTCTTGAACACCACCAGGGATGGAGCATTCACAACTTCCTTGGACAACCCATTCCAGTGCCTCACCACCCTCACAGAAAAGAACTCCTTTCATACATCCCTCGCTGTTTAAGTTTTAACCCATTGCCCCTTGTCCTGTCACTACAGTCCCTAATGAAGAGTCCCTCCCCAGCATCCCTATAGCCTCCCTTCAGATACTGGAAAGCTGCTATGAGGTCTCCAAACAGCCTTCTCTTCTCCAGGCTGAACACCCCCAACTTTCTCAGCCTGTCTTCATGCAGGAGGTGTTCCAGCCCCCTGATCATCCTTGTGGCCCTCCTCTGGACTTGTTCCAACAGTTTCATGTCCTTTTTGTGTTGAGGACACCAGAACTGCACACAATACTCCAAGAGAGGATAAATAAGAAATCATTGTAAGATTGAGATATAAATAAGAAATCTGTACTCAAGCTCAAAGAGCAGTTCAGAAGGCTCTTGAGGTAACTAAGTATCATATATTCCTACCTAACAAGAAAAAACATTTTCAGTATGTTTTTTTGAAAGTGTTCCTTACTTTCAGGAAATGTAGATCAGTCTGCCACAGTTAAACAGAATGGCTAAGCAAGAAAATTAGAACAGAGAGGTCAGAAACATTAAAATTAGGCAAGCAATGCAAAATACATTAAGTACTCACTTCTACAATCAGTACCTGTTAATTGCCCCTGCTGGTTTTTAAATGGTGTTTCTGTTTGAAGAAGTAATCCAATTTTAATTGGACAACTTTGTTGTTGATGGTTTTGCTTGTTTATTTGTTTTAAGTAGGCTACAGATCCTTGTCAGCTGCTTTTAGGAGAAAAAAGAAATGTTGCCTGCTTAACATCTGCTGTCAGATTATGTTGCCACTGCTATCAGAAATGAATGCAGAAGACCAATTCAAGTTCCTGTCAGCTGTGATGCCTTTTGGACATGTTTCAATCAAGCAGCAGGCTTTTCTTTACACTTAAAGAATCATTAGAATGGCTAAAGTCTTAGGAAAAACACATTTTGATTGCAATTGTAAACTAATGTCTAATTCATTTAAATTATCATGTATTAAGTAAATATTTGAACTACTTTGAGATCCATCACACATAATTGTAGCTCTATCTTGAGTTTAAATATTTCTCTCTCGTCCAAATTCTAATCAATAGAACGCAAAACATCTTTTAGAGTTAGTGCTGCAGCAATCTGATATGTCAGTGCATACCCACAGATTCTCACTAATGGTTATCTGATACTTTGCATATTAACTATTGATGTTTCCCACATCTCACAGTGAACTTGGTAAAAGTTCATGATGAGCCTGAACATACCTCAGACAATTCATTTCCACCTGATGTTTCAGCTAAGCTCAGATTCTCCTAACCCAATGTCCAGGAAAATCTTTAAGGTGCCCCTGGATCCCATATGCGTAGCATAGGGAATTGCAATGGGACTCTATCTGAATTCTCTTCACATCAATTGTCACAGCAACCTGAAATCCCTCACAGTGGTAAGTCAGGATGAATCAAGCTTGATGGTTGAGAAAAGGCTGTATGGGCTCCTGCGTGAATCACCTTGTTCCTATCCAAGAACTCATCAACAACTGCAGTTCTCTCATTTTCCACACAGAAAGAAACAAAATGTTATGACACCTATTCTAGTAATGTAATTACAACATTTGGTGTTCTCCCAAAGCCTCTATTCCTAGAGCCAAGTGATTAGATTATCTCAGTTTTCAGTCTTTTTGACAGAGGCTTCCAGGAGAAAACTTGGAAATGTTATAGTACGTTACCCCAGCAGGCTCATAAGCCAAAGGCAAATAAAAGTAGTCAATAATGCTTCCTGATTTCTAAAGCTTGCTATTTAAGCCAGTCATATGTCTTCAGATGGTCTGTCTTGTGATATGGTTTCAACTATACTGGTTTCAGCTCTAATGTTGATGTTGGTAACCACTTCCCACATCTGTGAAGGGAGCCCTCCTACTGCGGGACTTTTCTGGGCTAAAAATCTGTGCTGCTGCCTCATTTGCAATCAGTTAATCTTTTAAATTTGAAGTACCAACCAAAATTGTTTTCTGGTTCACTGGTGTCCAGCTGATCCCATCACAATGGTGTTGCCATGTTATTTTATTTTCAATATCCAAAGTTTTTTACCAGACCTACTTCAGATGTGGCTTACCAGGAAAGAATGAAAGAAAAGGAGTTGTATGGGCTGGAACAGAGGGTGAGTAGCATCAGAACAACTGTGTTCAGACACAGAAAAGCAGCTGCAAAGATGAAAGGAGTATTCTTTTCTCTGTGTCTAGGAGCAGAAAACAAAAACACATAATGAACTTACATGGCAGTGCAAAGAAGCAGCAAGAAAGAAACAGTGAGCCTGGTGTAACAGATTGCCTGAAAATGCTGTGAGGCATCTTTAAGAACAGACTACCCTAATAACTCACAAGACTCAGATAGGCATTGGTCGTGTAGGGCTGGGAGGCTGGAATATACATTCCTGAGACCCTTTCAGTTCTGCTTTTCTGTGGTAAGTGGGACATGTCCCAGGTACGTTGGACTAAGAGCAAATGATAAGGGTTCATGTGAGGGTTGTGCTAATTGACTAGGATCTCATATTTAGGAACCTGCTGTTTGAGAGCCTAGGCTAAAATTTCTGCAGATGGTAACGATACACTAAATCAAACCAAAATTATTTAAACACTGAACTGATTTTTGATGTTTTGCATTGTTTTATGGGGAAAGAAATCCAGTAAAAACTACTTATGTGTTTGGTAACACAACATCCAATTTTTAGGTATATGACACATCGTATGGAATTTATGTTCTTACATTAGGTGCCTACAATTCCTACCAAGTTTTCGTATCTTTAAATCACAAAAGAATTTCCCTCCAAAAGTGCCTGTTAGAAGCAATACCAAAATAAATAAATAAAAATAAGACAGAGATTTAAACTCTAGCACTGGGACACCTCAAGGTCTCAGACAGAAGCAGCTTTTCCCCTCCATGGGTGAAGATGTGGTAGAGAAGGGCAGTGTGAGATCCTTACATCTTATAATATTGATGAGTGCATGGAGTATAACGATGCTGTCATGACTATGTTTCAGGAGCAGGCAGAGCTGACAGGGCATTAAGGATTCCTGATCAGCATCTGAATGTTGCTCTGCCCTGTGCAACCCACCAGCCCTGGCTGCTCCAAGGAGGGACCATGCTGGGCACAGAGCTGGACAGCACAGCCAGGGCCATGCTGGTTGAATAGAGGGCCCTGCAACTACAGTGGCCTCAGGCTGACAGTTTTTATTTAGTTGAGTCACGTTTTTTTATTTAGGTTCAGCATCTTCATTCATGTCTTAAAATTTATGAGCCTAAGTCTACATCACTGCCCCACAGACATTAAGCTCTCAAATCTGTTCAACTCATTACAAAGAGCTAATGCTGGAATACATATCCTTGCTGTATTTTTTTCTTATTCTAACCACTCTCTGTCCTTAAATTGTGATGAGTAAAACAGAAGCTTTTTTTCCAGGATAGTGAGGAAACATCTAGAATATCCCACAGAGAAATAGAGCATTTCTCTGCTGATTTCATGAAGAAGATTGTTAAAGCAGCAAAATGAGTAAGACTTCTTCTGGTATGGGAGCACTCTCATTTTCTGAGAGCCATAACCCAGCAAACCTTCCACTCACTTCACATTTTGAAAAGACACATTATCTTGTTCTCAGCTCAGATTACCAGATCCGAGGTCCCGCTGCAGCAGAGTGACTGGGTAGGTTGTAGGAAGAAGCCAAAACAAGCTTCTAAGACTAACTCATTTGTAACCTTAACTATGAAAATCACTCCTCAGTAACGTTAAAAACAAAATCAGCACCAGCAAGTGGAAAAGGAAAGGATAAATACTGTACATGCTGGAGAGCTACGTCTCTCTGCTGTGCTGACTCACAGTTTAAACATCGTACAAGTCAGGTGACATTACCGCAGTGATAAATCTGATCTGTATCTACAGGAGAAAACTCCTGAGCCAACCCCTTGTTGAGTACTGAGGAAATCATTGCCATATGTGAATATTTTTTTGTTGTGCCTTCTCTCAAAATACATATTTTCCATTCTTTATTGAGCTGTTTATCTAGACTAGAATTATGATAAACTTCTCAAATGGTTCGTTTTCCCAGGATTCATATGGAACAAATTAAAAGTAAGTTTCCATAACAAAAATTGCTTAGCAGTAGAGCTATGAGAGCTCCCTCCTCTCCTACTCTCAGACAAGGTTCACAGCCAGACAGAGTGAATGGCCCCATTTGTGGCTTCCCGTCACTCAGCTGCACATTCCAGAGAGGCAGCCCCACTCTTCCATGAGGATACACAAGGCCAGGCGCTGCCATTGGCAGGCTTCAAACCACCACTGCAGCGTGGTGAATCCAGTAGGACCACATATATTCAATTTTTCCATTCCTTTTAAGGTGGTTTACTCCTCAGCGAACATGGGAATCAGGGTCTGACTGCCACTAAAGGATAGGGAAAGACATTTCCTTTATCTCTACAGGCCTATATCATCTTAGAGTACTTGAGTACAAAGACTAGAGATAATCTAATTGACTTCTAAGACATTTTTTGGCTGAAAAACATGCGGGTATGAACATAAATAGCAGTCCATTTGTGCTTCAACTTGATGTCTATCATCTCATCCCAGCGAAGGCTGCCTGACATTTCTTTTTGTATAACCATGTTTTCATTTGAAGCTCAGAGAAACTTTCTCAGATTTCACACTTGTCATCTCGCATGCTACTTTATTCTTTAAAAATTGCTGAGACCTTTTCAAAAACAAAAAGCAGAAGAAAAAAGGGAAACAACCACTAAAAAACATTTAAAAAAATGTAGTTGTAAAACTTTGGAACTCTGTGTTTTGCAGGAACCCTGTGTAGAGGAAGAGTTCAGCTTTTGATAAGGATAAACCTGATTTATTCATTTTTATTCCGTGAGAAATATATCCACATCATAAAAATGTACAAGTCTTTGACAAGTAGTAGTTTACACATGCTTCACAAAGACTTGCCAGAGTTTAATAGCTGAAATCTTCAGGCACTTTGTCTTCACTGAGCATGTCCCAGCTCCTTGAAAAGCTCTGCATGTGGCTGAATCATATGTGCTTCACAGCCACTGAAAAAGAAAGTTTAAAAAAGTATTTTGCAACATAGGGCTATAGGAATCACATCAATTTTCCTCTGTAATGGCTGTCCCCACATATCTTGAGCTGGAGTAGTCCTGCACACTGGATGTGGCACCAGGGAGCTTGCCTCTCTTGCAATCTCAGTCTACCAGCTGCTGAAATGGCATCAAAGATAATGGCATCAACCTCCTCTTGGACAACAAAAAGAGGTAGATCAAAGGCTGTCAAGAAAAGGAAGCATGTGGAAAAAAATGGAAAAAGATGGGTTTTTCTGAAGGAGAACACTACATCTAGATGCTGTGGGACTAAACCAGGGGAATCATAGAATCATGGAATCACGGAATGGTTTGGGTTGGAAGGGACCTTTAAAGGTCATCTAGTCTAACCCCCCTGCAATGAGCAGAGACATCTTCAACTGCATTAGGCTGATCAAAGCCCTGTCCAACCTGACCTTGAATGTTTCCAGGGAATGGGCATCTATCACCTCTCTGGGTAACGTTCCAGTGTTTCACCACTCTCATTATAAAAAATTTTCTTCCTTATATCAGGTCTGAATCTACCTCTTTTTATCTTAAAAACATATCCTTTGTCCTATCACAGCAGACACTAAAAAGTCTATCCTCAAGTTCATCTGAGAAAAGCCCAGCAAACTGGGAAACCTGGAAGAGGAACAAGGAGTAGAGCCTGGGAACTGCAAAGTGTGCCATAGGTCCAAGAAGTGGGCATGGCCATGCTGAGGGAAGAGATGGGATTCTGTGTGTGCAAGGAAACTGCACTCAACAGTGCACCAGGAACAGACAGGGGCTGAGTGCTAGCGCAGAGGAATAATACTGATGGAAAGAAGTTTGAGGACTGAGCAAGACTGACTAAAGATTTGGTGAGAGAAAGGTGTTTGGAGAAAGGAAAGAGTGAGAATAGAATAAGAATTCCCAAACGAAGCATACCTGGCCTTTCTAAGATTTCTGTGGTGGTTAGTGAAAAGCTAGGCGTAGGATTGGGATAGGACTAGAATGAGACTGAAACAAGAGCAGGCATCCCAGGAGTTCTGCTTAAGGAGCAGAAAAGGTGAGAGCAACCCTCCTCAGAGCTGCAAACTAAGCACAGAATCTTTCAGCTCAGTCCTTTCCCTGACTACGTGTCCCATGCCTTGTTAGTGTACATGTGAGAAATCTGCAGCACCTCTGTTACATCAAGTAGCCAAGCTCTGCCAGATGCAGTACTGCTGATGAGCAATGAGGGATCTGCATGGGGCAGCACAAGGGAATTGCTGTGAAGAGAAGGTCAGCTTTGACCTGTTCAAAACAAAATCCAATACTATTTAGCTCTCAAAACTGTGGAAAACATCACAGGACTGTTGAGCTAAATGGTCATTCACTGGCTGTAGTGCACATTGTCTGTACCTTCATCTCTCCCAGGACACTTCTGCCTGTCCTGAGTGATTTTCAGGATCAAGAGGGAGATGGAACAGATCCTGTAAGGTAATTGTCAGGGTCCTGCAATGGTTCCTACTGGATAAAGTGACTCAGCTCCCTGATCCTCTCACCACAGCAATGGCAGAGCAGAAGGGCCAGAAAGTGTTTGGTTGTAACAGGGAGATCTATGAAGGAACTGAAATCCATATCTGGGCAATAGGAAGACTAGAGTGCAATTTCAACTTGATCATGATCGGAAATAACAACCCTGGTTTATATTATTTGCACAGTTCCTCATTAATTTTTGTGGCATAGGAAGGAATGAATTCCAGTTCTCTTGAGTGACATTTATCTACCTCAGCCACCAGACAGCCTGCTTTCTCTCTGCTGTTCCTTGCCTCATTCACTTCATATCTTCCAACTTGTGCAACAACACTTGAGTCAGGGGACTTAACAGACAACAGACGCCTTCACAGCACAATTGTGACTCATATCCCTGGCAAAGTGGGAAAAATCATATGTGACTATTTAATTCAAGACTGTAACCTAAGAAAGTGAATGGAAAACCAGAGACAACATTAATTTTGGTATTTTGTTAATTTTTAAATCTTTACATCTGCAACCCTAGAAGTGTTCTTTAAAGAGCTGTTAGATATTGGGTAGAATTTTTTGTTTTATTTTTATTTTCTGTACAACCTAGCTTAGACTGCACCACATAGAATCAGCTCTATAATCCCAGGGCAACAAGACCACAGACATTCACTTGAATTTATCTTTTCTGATTCACTACAGTAAAAAATCTGTAAATGCTAATTTGCTGTAGTCCTATCAGAAAAAATAGGCATATCAGACAAAAAATACGCAAAAGACCTGAATTCATTTATACTTCAGTATGTACTTGAGCTGCTTGTGCTGGTTCTGTTTATACAATTGCATCTTTTTCTGACCTGTGTTTTTACAGGAGTCCTATCCTTCTGGACTTTGGAGATCTGTAGTCTAGCCTGGCGGCAAATGTGATGCATAACCCACGGAACAGTTCTGATACTACAGATATTCAAATAGGGTAATTTTGTTATGCACAGCATACACATAGACATATACACTGGTTAAAATGCCCCAAATGAGTCACAAGTTTTCATTACCCATTCCACTGGGCTGCAAATATTTGCTGTAGAAAATAATAATGCATGAGATTCCCAGCAGAAAAGTTCTCTGCACAGTGCATCACACCAAAGCTGGCACCCATGCAAGGGTTCACAGAACTGGCACATTCAGATCAGATGAGCACTCATTTTCGTACACCTCTAATCCTCTTTTGTTCTTGTGGGTTATTATTTGACAGGGATTCTGCATTCTCATTATCTTCTCTTTCACATTCATGATACTTTCCAGAGAGATGCAGAAGGTCTGTATAGCAATAGAAAGTAACCTCAGAAAACATCTCCTTCCTGACTACAGGAAGGAAAATATACTCACTGGATTTGGTGAGCTACAAAGATTTTTCAAGTGTCGGTGACAAGGTTATAATTTCTAAGCAACTCCTTAAAATTTCTCTAATTTAGAAACTATCTCCCCATAGTAGCATTGATTTTTCAAGTACTTGGTTATAGAAAATTTTCCGTAAAATAAATATGAAACACCTCAAAATACCGTGCCCTACATTATCTGGCTAAGCTTCTTGAAGATTTTTAAACTGCTAGTTGCTGAAGAATTGGAGACAGGGAAAGGACTATACTGAGAAAATCAGCCTCAGCCTTAGCTAGTGGTTTTCATCCTGTCCCTGACCTACTGAGGCAGGGGCTGATTTGGATCCAAAGTCCAATCAGCTACTTCATAAAGACAGCCAAGACCATACCACAATAAGCAAGTGAGTCTTCTCAGACTGTATGATTTTGTTCACTTTGTTTATGAAGGGGATGGAGGAATTATTCTTACTGTTACTTATGCTAAATTAACTTGCTGGCTTTATATGTTCCTAATAATAAAGAGGGAGGGAAAGGAATTCATCTAGAAGACCATTCAAAGCAGAAAACTGACTCATACTCTGAGATGAGATCTGTATCATTCTTCATAGCAATACTTGAGACAAAAGTGTCTGATGCAATGGTATAGCCAGCAGGCTCAGACCTTGGAGAAGGCATATGAAATCTCTCGCCTGAGTTTCCCTGCCTGCAGAGCCTGCAAGCTCTCCCCAAACAAGCTGACACAGAGGCATGTGCAGATTGGGCTCAATTGGCAGCTCACACTCTGAGCTGTTTTGACAATACTAAGGGTGGCTTATGAGCATCTGAGTCAGGCTTCACCTCTGAGTCACCTTCTGCAAAGCTTTTCTTACCACTGTGAAGGAATGGAGGTTGAGAGATTTCCCAAGTAAATCACACTTGACTTTGTGATTACCCCCTCCCTTCCACTCACTCTTATTTACAAGTCAGGCATGAGTTTAGCACAGAAGTCAAGCCAGAGAAATTCAGATACAGATATCGTCTAGGCTGCTAAAAGAAGGTTTAAACTTCTCAACTATCAATTAATGGGTCTTAAAACCCACACATATTTTTTGGTCTATCATGCAGTATTTTATTAACTCCAGCAAACTGCTATATTTGCTATTAGTTGTTTAGTTCTGCTGGAAAGATGCATATATTGCCATAAGTATGATGCAGTTAAAAAAAGGCCACCTTCTCATACATATTCTCTTCATTACAGAAAATGAAATAACAAGACAACATCAAGTCAAGAGCAGAAAGGGATTAGGATATCATTTCCATCAAGTCTTCAGCATGCACTTCACTAACTCTTATATTTTCACTTTGTAGGCACACAGTGTGTAGTACACGACGTGCAAATGTCATCAATCTACAGTTTACATTCTTTCTAACCTGAATGGCTAATAAGTTTAACACATTCATTTTTCAGTACAAATTAAGCCTGTCAGAATGACTCACATTTCTGTATAAACGAAGTTCTAAACATATTTAAGGGGAAATTTAGCTGTCAAAGTCAGTTAGTTCGTTGAAGTAAGAGGAATCCCATGCTTCTTTGTAACCTTTCAGAAAACACGGTATTTGGCAGATGCAGACCCATGCAAAATAAGTGGTTTTCAAACTTGTTTGTGTATGCATATGTGTGTGAAAGAAAGCAATTACAGACTTTGGAGAGCAATTCTGGAGAAGCTGAAGTCGTATTTCTTTGTCCTTTATCACTCGCTAGGGCCTTTCTATAAGTTGAGTTAGTGAGGTCTGAGGAAGGTTTTGCATGTCCATTTCCCTCTCCTAATTATATAACTTGATATACTGAAAGAAATCACTCTTCCTACAAATCTTGCTTTGCTGGTGTACTCAGTTATAACATTACTGCTTGTTGCACTTCAAGATCATATTTCATCTCTACTTTCTGAAAAGTCTGATATAAATATTGGTGCTCAGAACAATCTTTTCCTTCAAAAAGATCTAGCAATGCAAAAAATCTTGTAAGCTAAACATGGCTGAAAGCCAAACAATTCTACTTCATAATTTTGCCAACCAAAAGGGGGGAAAATTAGAACAATGTGGAAGTTCTTCATCAATTTCATTGATCAGCTAGCTAAGAACCTGATTTTCTGTTTGGTTATTGTTTCAGTGTAAATATTATAAGCAGCTCCTAATAAGTCCCCTCCTCTTGCTGGTAGTGAAAGGAGTCGGAAAGGTGAGATGGTGTGTAAAGAATGCAGAGCAAGGAGCAAGCTAGTTGTTTTTCCTGACATTAGTACATCCCATATCCCATAAAGAGACATGGGGACACTTCCCATGACTCTGAGCTCACTGTTATGCATTCGGCCTCTTGTTTCCCTGTTCAGACCTGGAGGTCAACACACCGGATGAATTGTTGGACAAAAGTGCACCAGTAAATGCCAGTATGTCTGCTCCAAAGCACAGGCCCATGTGAGACTAAAATTCACAGTTTGTACTCCCATCAGAAAGTGAGATTTCATCATTTGTTCATCATTTCAATGATAAATGCAGAAGACCTGAAAAACACTTGGGCCAAAAAGAAAAAGAAGCAAGGGGAAGTTCTAAGTCTGGAACATGGTGATAAAAGCACTCAGCTGCGAGGAGGAGGGTGTTGGTATGGGAAAGATGCCTTATTACTGGAGAAGGGGGACAAATACTCTTGTACTTGGAGAAAAGGACAAATACTCTTGCTGATTTACAATGGGCAAGAGTATGCTGCTTCATTCTGGAGGGGTTGACAAGGAGGGTCTCAAGCTCCTTCCTCCAAACTCCACTCCTGGACTAAAGCCCACATCTCTGAACTGAGGTTATTAAAAAAAAATCCTGAGAAATACAGGCAGTCTGAAGTACCTAGGAAGTCTGGTCTGCTTTCTAAAGGCAGGCTGCCCTCACCTCCAGGCTATATACATAAGCTTTTTCAATTTACTACGCTTAGGAAGCCTACGCATGCCTCTTAGACAAGCTGGATCGAACAAAAGCAGCTGGAGCCATTCCCTAGATGCCTAGAAAACAACCAGTGAAGGCATAGTTCTTGCTATGGGCCTTGTGATTTGCATTCTTGGTCTGTAAACACCAATATGCCATCTGAGACCTTCCTCAGCAGCTTGCAATCTTTTGTGGATTTCAGCCTTTATTTACCCCTTAATGCAAGATGTCCCAGCATGCAGCTGGAGCTTCAGGAGAATGGCAGTCTTTATTTTTTCCTTCTTGTTAGCATCTCTGTCAAAGAAGAGAAAATTTTCAACAAAAAATTCTGTCACTTGAGGATCACTAGAGAAGATCACCTTTTAATCCCATACAGGATTAAAGTTAGATGCAAGTTAATGGTGAGGCCAATTATCTAAGTTGCTAATGATCAAAGGAAGTTTTAAAGTGCCACTGTCCACTTCATCTGTAGGCAGGTAATGCTGAATTCACTTACTACTGGAGTTCTTACATTTTTAATGGCACATTCGAACTCTCCACTTTCATTCAGAAGATGCAAAATTAGAGGATACCCTGAGATGGGTGGGCACAGCATCCTTTTACAAGGAAAATTTTCAGTTAAAATTGGAGGCCGCTTTCAAGCCCACTTTTCTTTAAATTGTCTTATTATGTTAATAAGACAATATGGCATGAACAAAAGGCCATCAGAGATTGCTGGTACCTAATCAAAAGAAGAATTGCCTTTCCAAAAGATTATATTTTGTTCTTTTTTTTAGGGGAAGGGAATGGAATCAGCATCAATTGAACTGTTTCAGGTCAGGCCAGTCACCATGGCAACAAATTTTTCTGGTATTAGAAAGTATCACCTGGGAAGTGTGGTTAGCATAATAGCATCATGGATCATTTTCATATATTTGCTTTAGACTTAGGCTTAAAGGACCTATGTCCTTTTCTTCTGAAACAGACTGCAATTTAATGCACAACATACAGATCATGGGTTTGAAAAAAAAGTGCATATCAAAGAAACAAGGCAATCTCAGCCATACAGGCCTTGAACATTTATGGCTGGAAGAAAGTCAAAATTAGCTACCTAATAACCTGTCCTAGACCCTTTTTTCCCCATTGACTGTAATCTAACAGTGTTTTTCTGCTTTTTAGCTATAATTAGATGCGTGGATGCAGAATATTTTTGAGCCACAGAATATTATCTTGAATAGTGACTATATTGAATTGTTTCATTTCTTGTCACATTAGATTGAGCTGTATTTAAAATATGCTGGGTTTGCTTTTAACAGTAATGATAAATATGTAATTTGACTACATTTGGGGATTTTCAGTCTTTAATTCTTTTCCCTTTTTTTCCTTTCTGGAGGTAGGCACATGGCTTCTAAAAGTGCTTGAAAAGAGCTGCTTAATAATATGGTGGATTCTTAAGTCTTTCAGAGAATTTGTTCTGATGACATGAAGCGCTGGATTCAGTGCAGATATTACAGATCAAACCTGAAATGTCAAGGTAGAAAGTCAGACACACCTATACACTGCAATAAAAGTATTGAGGATTCTTCCTTTTCAGCTAAACAAGCTAAATTCATGATCAGACTGAATTGGCCAGCTACGTCAACTTCACCAATTCAATCTAAATATTATACTTCAAATTAAAGCAACTTACCACAAATACATAAATACGTATCTTATATTTTTTATGCACAGAAGTAAAGAAAACTTTTTCCTGGATATCATAGTGTGAGAAAGGGTGAGCCAAATTATGATTTCTCCATTATCCATGCAAGCCCTGAGCTGCCAAGTGAAACTTCTCAATATTTACAAGCTGGCAAAATGAGCTCAGGGTACAACCCAGTATATTGCATGATGTAACGCTCACCCGTATAGCTGTCAGGAGAGTTTTCTTATGGACCAGGGAAGAACCATTTGGTCCATGCAAGGATCATTGGGTGAAGTTCCTCTGTTCTTCAGGAGGTCAGACTAGATAATCAGAGTGTTCCTTTTTGGATTTGAAATCTATGAATCTATTAAATGAAAACAAATGTTACCATTAATCAAACTGTTTTTCCTTTACTCTAACTCACAGGGCTAGTCTTAAAAAATGAACCTTTCAAGACATGGCTATTTTGGGTGTGGTTTAGTACAGCCACTGCCAAAGTGCTTAAAGGAACAAGAGATGTCAACCTTTCAGCTTCATTTTTGCATTGGTTGCGTGCTGTAACTGAAATTCTGAAATCCTTACTCAGTTCTGGATTAGCTGAAGCTCAAATCAAGACCTTTGGAAGATCTGAATAAGTAATTTTAGGGATTAGATGCAGTAAATGTTATTAGACTGGTACCATGCAGCTGTAGTGGAGACATAAGTGTGTCTGTCAGCTGCAGGCTGCAACAGTAGGAAGACGAGTAATAACTAAGGGCATACATCACACATGTGGGCAGAGTTTAACTCCTAAAATGGAAACCCTGTTTCATCATTGTTGTGTAGGGGACTGAATTATTATAACTGTGTAAGTATAAACAGGATATGTGTTTAAATATATGTATTTAAAAAATGTAAAAATATATATTTCTACCTGGATCCTGCACTCATTATGTATTTGGCATGGCTATAAGCCATGTCCAATGTATGCTGCAAAACATCTCCACTGACTGTAACAGGAGTCTAGATACCTAGTTCATGTGTAGATGGGTATACATGGAGTCTTAATCTCAAATGGATTCCCAACTGCAGGGATCAATACAGCTGCCCAAAACATTTCATGTAGTTTCAGATGCCCAGGGCAGCACTCGTGTCATCTGTTTTTTCAATAAAGGCTGTATTCTACCGTATGTCCTGCATTACATCTCCCATTGTGGGGGTGTTTCAGGCATATTTAGGCATATCAGCTGGCACTAAGAACATAAATTCAGGCAACTGACATAAGTCAGTAATGCCTTCCCTTCCATCTATAACACCTTCAGCAACTGCTGATGCATTGCTTATTGCAAATACAACATGCTTAGTCCTAATAAGGACTAAGTATGCAGAACTGGGCAATTAATTAACCAACTGCTCATCCAGGCTGGCTGTTAAGAAAAACTCACTAGAGCCTTTAACCAGTGGCAATCACCCTTCTTTTTGTCTCGTCATCTATCTCCACACTCATTTAGTGGTATTTTAAATCTTTGTTGTCCATGACTGCATTGACAAAATAGATTATCAGGGGCAACCAACCTCAGACTGCTCAGAAGAGGGTCAAATTAATAAGTGGGAGGAGGTGCTCCAAAATTGTCAAGGGCAATCAGAATTAATGCTTGAGAGGAAATAAACCAAGCAGATAAAAACCAAGAAAATGGGACTTCCCTGAGGGATGACGAAAACACTTTGGAATAATGGCCCAATTATTTAATTCTGAATTTCAGTGAAAATCCTATAAAAGAACATGAAACACTCCTTTTAGCACTAAATGAGCTCATCTTGATTAATGTTATTAAAACAATTGCCAAAGGGTTTAGTAATGATTAAGTCTTTTATCTCAGGTGATAAATTCTTAACATTCTAGCTACATTAGGATAAAGCATAAAAATAAAAGTTTATTTTAATTTTAATTTTTCTAATTTATTATCTTCTTTCTTCTTCCCTCAATCAGACCCAGCAACACATGCACATTTCCACCTTAATCTTAGTAAGTGTTGCACATTAAAAAACCATGCAATAATTTTCCCACTGTTTCAGCTGGGTACTTAGGTGTTTCAACCTCTTGTTCTCACCAAGTTTGGGCACTATTCAAAGCACCAAATTAGAATATTAATCTCTCTAACAACTCTTTAACAGTTAAAGGTGTGGGATGGGCTCAGTCACTGAGTCTGACTCTGACTGTATGTGTCTCTTTGCACTGATTTATCTTAAACATCTTCTTCAAATACCTACATTTAGGTGGGTGAATTCCAGTCTTCAGACCCTGCATAGGCATTCAATTAGAGTAAGAATCAAAGTGCAGCTGAAGCGATTAAAAAGACCCCTGTTGACTTCAGTGCCGACTGTACTGGCAATTGAGAAGCGTGTTTGACAGTTTCCGCATCCATTGCATGGTGTTCTGGCTACTCCCTCTCAGCGCCCTCTGAAGAAGTATGGGTTTTGTCTGTGACACACACATCAAGGAGCCAGAACACAGTAGTTCTACACCACCCAACATCAAGTTATCTCAATGTGTGGAGAAGATTTGTCCTCTCCCACCTCCATCCCTACAGAATGTCAAGGACACAGCCATGGCGCTGCCTTCCTCTGCCAGTGCCAGTTATGGGCCATGGAAGAGAAAGCCATGCTGCCTTTCTAAGGTAACTCTGCTGCCACTGTGGACCATAACAGCCAGGGAAACTCCAAAACGCTGCCTACAGGATATGAGATCTCACTTTCAAATAGCTCTAAGTGCTCAGAACCTTTGTATATAAGTGCTATTTGAGGAGAACAAAATGTGCAGGAAGTTTTTATTTGCATGGGTCAAATCTCAGAGTGAGAAAGAGAAAAGTGTCTGGACTTCAGCAGGTGACAAAAGCCAGACAGCACATCACCTTCTTAGAACTTCAGAACTTATAAATTTTTTCCCTCATATGTGTATGTGCATGTACTAAAACCCTTCCTTCTCTCCATCCCAATAAGTGTGCCTTGGTGTCAGTCTACTGATGTTGGGTAAAAGTTTTGCTGTTCTTCAGGCTCAAATGGTGTGGTGTGCACATCAGAATTCCTTGAGAAGATCCTTACTTACTTTTCTGAAGCTCCTTTGACATGCCAGCAGGCATTTTTCTTCAGCCATGGTTGAGAGCAAACTGTGACTCATGAGTACTCAAGCTGTGTTGCACTGACAATGATAGGAGGCTGCTTTTCCTTATCTTCTCTGTTGCAGGCTCTTCTGGCTGCATCAGGGAACACTGAGGTTTGCCCTTGGGCAGACATAAAGGGGAGATTTATGAGGCTTTCTTCTCCTGTGAAGTCAGATCAGCTGTAGTCCTTATCACTGAGATAGTATACAAATACCTCTGTGAAAGCCCTTCGAGACAGGTGCAGACGGCACCATTGCCCTTCTTACTGTTCTCTGTGTACTTGGTATCTCCTCCTCAGAGGCACTGGGAGTATGGTGCCTATGTGGCAAGGAGATCTGAGGATCTCCTGTTCTCAGGTAGATGCAACAGAGAGAGCTGAAGGCAACCTGTGAAAAGCAGACACAGCGGAGTTATAGCCACCAGCTGCAAACCCAGCATCCCACATGAGCACATGCAACCTCTGATGAGGCCTACATGGCCTCAGCTGGGCTGTTCTAACTGGTTATGGCACATCTGCATGGACCTCTGTCGCACTCACTGAGACCTAGCTTCACATCACACAGTGCCTCCAGCTCTTCATTCAAGGCCCTGTAGACATCAGTACTTCCTTGTGTTTTTCTCAGGGCAACTAATCATGGATGGATACAGTAATACACAGGATAAGGGTCATGCTAGCAACTCCCTTTATTGACACTAAGAAATGCAGAAGTGGAAAGAAAAAAGTGGCTTCAGCCCTGTTAGATCTCTTGGTCAACCTGCTTCCCCATAGTGTTATCAAGCTCTTAGAGATGCTGATAAAGAGCTTACTTGATCTGAAGTGACCTTTGCTCAAAGGTTTCTGATGCTGTCTGTGTGCCTGTGTATGGAACAGCTCCTGGTCTGTACAAAAGGAACTGTTGAAGAAACCTGAGCCTGTAAATGCAGACTGGAAAGTAATGCCAAGGGATTTCATGAAATAAAAATAAACCCAAACAAGTTTTAATTACTTTCTCTAACTAGAGTTAAACTTTATCAAAAAGTTACTCATGAGTTGTGCAAAACTTCTGGTTTTCCACTTCCTGACGTTTCTTCAACAACTTGAAAGATCTGACGAATTCTCTGGAAATGCATAAAGTGCAGAATAAAGTGTTTTACAGATCTTTTTCTTTCATCCCACATTTTGCAATATGTAGCCATTATTGCAGAGCAGTTTGCAATGTGCTTGTCTTCATCAAAGCTTCTGCAAAATGTCCTTATTTGTTGGTGATGAAAAACCCCTTGGTGTTTCAGTATTCTCCATACATGCCAATGAACTGGCAGCAATGTGTGCTTTCTTGCAGCTTTCTGGAAAATATGTCCTACTCTAGTTCACAAACATTGACTCCCAAGGATTCATCTGGCCTCTGAATTTATTTCTGCCTGGCTCTAGTCTCCTACTGAAGTCTACTTTCCTCTTTCTCACACAGCATTTCCTTTCTACCTTGCTCCTCTCTCCCCACCCAGTTTCTTCTGGATGTTTTTCTTCTATCCAAAATGAAGATTCCCAGTCCTAAAGGTGAGCTCTGTGCAACCCACAGGAGTCTGTCAGGCCACATCCACAATAGCAAGTTAAGTAGAGCCAGGGCACAAGCACAAGCTCCCATCATCTGAACCAGAGAATGGTTGCAGCAGTACCAGGAGCATTTCTAACACGGACCAGCCAGCATCCTCCAAAGAGTTCCTGGGCACAGCTGGGATGTCACACACTGCAACGACTGGACTAGACCAGGGACCATTCACCAGTCAGGTTAGATGCAGCCTTCCTGTTCTGAAGGCAAAGACACTTTAACAGCACTGATGCTGCCAGATAGATTCAGAGATAGAGAATGAGGCCACAACACCTCTGCCCTGCTGCATGTGTGCAAACCAAAGCAGGCATACTGAAGGCTGTTTAACTGTCCTGGCTATTGAATGTGTCTCCATCCTTTAGAAGGACTTGTGCCCACTTCTGAACATGACCATAAACACCATTTGTAAACATTCAGGTTTTCCTGAATACTATTCCCCATCCAGATACTCCTCATACCAACAAAGTACTCTTCAGTGAGGATGGCTGGTTTGTGCCAGGTGGCTACTGGCACTCAGGTGTTGGTAAATTCCCACTGAGAAGTAATGCTGAATTTGGATGTAGGTGATTTTCCCCAATTAAAACCAGCAGGTCTATGCTTTCTATGATTCTGTATGGGGTTAGGCAGCATGAAAAAATAGATGAGTATCACTCAATTGCACAAGCTTCGTGAACAACTAGTAACTCAGAGAGAAAAGAAATCATGAACCAAATCATAGGAAATGGCAGCGGAGCTGCAAAGATGACATCATAGTTTATTGGAATTATTTAAACATCTTAGACATATGTGCAAAGCTCAGTGGAGAACTCCATTGCTACATGCCAGTGAAAAGCAGCTTTTCATTCAGGATCAAGTCACATATCCTTCTGACTTCACATTGGAGTGTTTTACTCATCTTTTTATATATGGCAGCTAAATAAAGCCTCTGTCACAATTAGCTGCTCTGAAACAACCTTGGGTATCACATGATGATGCATATGCTTTAGCTGATGTGCATCCGGAGAGAAAGCTAACCAGAACCACAGGATATTTCAGACCTCGGGGGGAGGGAAGTGAGCAACTCTGCTGTGGAAAGTAGCTGGACGTTATCCAGCTACTCCAGGCCAGTTAGTCATGAATATCCTGCTTTGGCCACAATGGGGTTGTGGAGGAAGCAGGCTCACAACAATTGGGAAAGGTTTGTAACCACAGGAGTCAAATGAATGAAGCCAAGAGGCTGCCAAGTGATGCAATTCATGGGGAAGAAAAAAAAAATAAAAAGAAGAAGGGGTGGGGGTAAAAACTCTCCTCAGCTCCTACACAGGAGCATTCATCATCCCCTGTGACCTTCCAGGAATGTGCTGACAGACACAAAGCGTTTTCTGTGACATTGTGCCAGTGAACTGGAATGACTGCCGCTCGCAGCATTGTTTCCTAACAGCAGGGCACCATCTCCTGGAGGCTGCAAAGTCCGGCCCGACGCTCCCGGGGCAACGCGGCGCGGCCCGGAGGGGGGCAACCAAGCACCAGCCCTTTGAAAGCAATTTAGAATCCCCCCAAAAAATAATTCAGTGTTCAGACGTCATATTAAAACCAGCCGCTGCCTCAATTAGGCTCAGGCGCCGGAGAGCCCGAGAGGGGAGTCAGGAGGGAGGGGGTGGTTCTGCGCTGGGATGGGATGGAGCTGGGGAAGACCTCTCAAGAATGTGGTATCGGCAGGGGTGGCCCACAGAGATGATTGATGAGCAGAGTTTTGCTGCTCATCAGCACCGCACAGCCACCGCTGGACAGACAGAGGAAATAAAGAGCGTCTTACAAAGGGAGCAAAGTACATTTCTTACCTTCATGGGGCTTTTCCTACAGGGACAAAGATACATCTGTGCATTTTTTGTCCCAAAGGAGGATCGATCTGATCCTCCACCTTCAAGTTTGCTGCCTTTCCTGCTGCTATGGTACTTGCAGCACTGGCAGCCGTAAACCAGCATCTCCTGAAGCCACCAGAACCTGGTACCAATTACTCTTTCCTACAGAATTTCAGAGTGAAATTCACTTTTGGTTTAGATGCATTTTATGAAGGGAAATTAAAATGAGGCATATATACTGGACACAGGCATACATACTGACTCTTTTTCAAATTTATCAGAGACTTTAGAGGCATTAGGGCTCCATTTCCCATTGATGCATCCATTAGGTCCCTTAGGCTATCTGGGCTATACCACGCTTTATTTTTGCTTCCAGAGCTGTGCAGTGCTGTGTCCCCACCACTGTGGCATCAACAAATTAAAACCCCAGTCCCCACAAGCTTACAGGCATGTCCTGCTCCCTGCTCATGAACACCTGTCAGGAAAGGGGAAAACCCAGACCTTCGGCATCCCACAGGGCTGCGGAGTGGAAGGCAGGGGAGAAGGAGGAGCACCCAATCAAGTCACCTGCTTGGCAAACAGCCACTTCATCAGCTTTTCACATGGATGGAAAAGACTGCTGAAGGTACAGGGATGGGACAGGTGGGGTGACTGAACTTTCCCTGAACTTTTATTGTAGGAAAACCCCCAGGGTGGTCCCAGCATGGCCCTACGCCATCAAGACACAAGCAGTGCTGTCCACAGCCTAAGAGACAGTGTAAAACCAGTAGCTAAGTAAATATGAAAACATCTCCTGTGAGCCTCAGCCTACACCAAGCAGTCCAGCTCCCCAAGCTGTCTGCTAGGAACAGGAATATTCAGTAACGCTACCAAAATCACTCTGCCAGCAAAAGCCGTGCAGAAGGGGACACAGTTGGAGCAGCAGGCACATTCCCTTCAGCTGTGCCAGTGATAAGGACCTTGCTGCCTGGGTGTAGCCAGTGAGGCTGTAGAAGCATGGTGTTTGCAGACACTGCTCTGCCATAGGTACCATGAACAAAAGTGTCCAGGCATCAGTGTACGCTTAGAAGCACAAGCTGCTCACCATCAGTTGAAGGGTGGCTGGGCAGCCAGGTTTCCTTTCCCTTCTATTACCTTTCCTGCCATACTTCCAGCTCATCACACCATGCAAAGAGTGGGAGTAGGAGTAGTGCAGTGGCACATGGCATTAGGCTGCCCTCAGCACCGTGGTATCTGCCTTGCTGAGGTTTTCAGCTGCCAGGCTGGCAATTCAGAGGATGCAGGACAGCAGAAAAGTCTCTCTTTCTGCAGCTATGAATGGTGCAACCCTAATTGCTCAATGGGTATGGCTGCTCTCAGCCAGCCCTTGTGACTGAGCAGACCTGGGGCTCAGCAGCCTCACAATCAGGAGGAGAGGAGCCTGCTCAACAGAGGAACAGGTGTGGATAGTGAGGTCCTGGAGATCCTGGCCACAGCTGGGGTTGCACACTGGGGGATTTCCATGTGTCTTGGTGGATTTCAATATGGCAGAATGGAATAGGCTCATCTGAACAAGAAGAAATAAAATAAAGTTACAATAAAATGTACAAGGGGTTGCTGGCTCCCCTGTGTCCTCCACAGAGACAGTGGATCACCTGGCCAAAGCCACAGAGAAGACACAGGCAGGGGATAGGAAGACAGAGAGAAGGAAGGTAGCCAGTACAGGAATGAGTGTAGGATTTCAGCCCAGGCTCAGAGAGGTAGGATGTGGAGAAACAGTTGGAGGAAATAATAGATGCTACAACCCTCTAATAAAAAAAGTGTAGAAGATGCCAAGATAAACTTACTCACAAGAGTAAGAGTCCTTGCCTGGAGCTAAATTTTCAGGACCACCTGGGCAATGAAGCCATCAGTCAGGTAGAGATGTAGGATTCACAGCACCTCTGTGTAGCACTGTCTCTGTAAAACTTGGTGCTCACTGATGCCCAGTGTGATTTAAAGGATCTGGGTTTTTCACTTCAAAACCAAACACACTGCTTCATTTCTCACACTCCAGCTGCAGCCCTCAGTCTCTCACAGCTGTCGCCGGCTGCGTCACAAGGCTGTTCCCATGCCCCTTGCTAACTTGCTTCTTGGCATACACTTCTGGAAACAGCCATCCTTGTGCCCTGTGTATCTGTGAGTATGTGATCATGGGCAAGTGCCTCACACCCTGTATGGCGTGGATTAGACTTGCTGGGAACAGTTCCCAGGGACTTCTTCAGTAATTGCCCAGTGGTCTTTTACAGTGTTTATTGGAAAATGGGGAGACAATCAAAGCAAACCTGTAGCGAAGCATAAAAAGATCAGATCTAATCTAAGCTGTGGGTAACAGCCTGGCTAGACAGACTAAAAGCTTCCAGTTACAATTCATTTAAGAGACTAACTTCCTCCCATTCTGTGCCTGATGCAATAGCTGACTTTTATGAGATAATCAGCCAGAGCTCTCCAGTTATCTAAGGGAAGGCTTCACCTCCCAGTGAGCAATGAAATACTAAGCCCACCTGGTGTCAAATGGCATCATTTAACTGATGGTATTTTGCACCAGGTGATATCAAAGATCTGACTAGGTATCTGCAAAGGCAATGTTAGTGAAAAGTAATACCTGTCCACTAAGTAACCGGAGGTTGTGGCAGTAGAAAGTCTATGAAATAAAGAGTACTGTCAGTCTGCTTGGGACTTTCATCCCCAGGCGTCCCAAGCCTTTTGTGCTTGCTACTACCTGTGAATCATTCCTCCCTATATACAGACAACAGAGCTGTGTCGACCGCTGCAAAATACAGACTGTGCTCCCACAATCACTGCATTGATTTGTGCTGAACGTCTAGAAAACTGACACAATGCTCTTTAAAAACAAGGTTATGGACATTACGATTTATCAGAAAAGCAGAGCTACTACGCTGTAGTAAATAAATGAACACAGCATTTTCTTTATCATAAAATCAAAGCATATTGCACTTAATAATTGCCAATTTCTTTTTTCTAATTCCACATATATTAGGACATGGAAAATTGGGTATGGGAAGGCTTTTAAGGAGGAAATTGCATCTTAAATTTTTAAATATATTTCCATAACTTCCAAGCTTTTCAGGAGTTCCTGATGAATTAGAGGATCTTAGTCCTGAGAGCTGAATTTAAACAACCATAAAAGGACTTAAATTTCAGATGATGGGTGCTCAGCCATTCTGAAATTCAGGCGTTATTACAATGTTTCCAGTTAGGCACCCAAAGTCATTAGTCACTTCTGAAAACCTTGGCATTGAGTAAAAGAGAAAATCTCCAACTGAGCTAACATCCTTCATGCACAGTCTCGTAAAACAAAGACTAGAAAATAATGTCCTAAAGCCTATGAGTGAGTCAATCTCATTCACTGTGAGTGTGGTAAGCTGTAAATTATTTTTATTTAATAATAGCTAATACCTGTCTTTTATACAGCTGCTTTATTTTTTTTTTTATCAGTGAGCTATAAATGTATTATAATCTTTAAATGCAGCATCGTGGAGCCATTAGTACAAGAATTTAGTCAGTGTAGACAGACCATCATAGCAAAAGAATTCAGCTAAACAAAATATACACCAAAGTATTTGCTGCTTAGAAGACAATGGGAAATTTTAAGCAGGCAAGAATTCTGATGCCTTTCTCACATATTATTCTTGAGAATGCATTTCTCAATCAGATCAAAGACAGTTGTGATATTATTTCTTTCTCTGTTTCCTTTTGGATCCTTCTCCACCAAGTCAAAAGGAAGGAGGTTGTATTGCAGATCCCAGCATCAGTTTTTCTGTCCTGTTCTGCAGAGCAAAAAGGCAGGGGCAATGGTTGCAAGGTGTTACCCAGGACCACTTGCAAAGTGGTTTGTATAGGTGTTTGCTCAGGGCTATACATGAAACAACCTCACGGCCCATAAGCCACAGGAATTGACTCAACAGCCAAGGGGCCAAAATCATCTCAGCACCACGGCTCTCAGCCTGGGACACTTAAATACTCTGGGGTACTTACTGGGGCACCAGCAGTTTGGCTCTGGGAACAGACACACTCAGGGCATGCCAGCATTGTCTTCTTGCTGGCCAGGCTTGTTTTACCACGGAGCAACCTGCTGCCAGATGAGCTACCATGTGCCTGCATGGACCTGATCAAGCAGAGGAGTCATTTGGCAGATGGGTCCAGCTTTTTCATATTCAACAGTTTCAACTAGCACGGACAGCACACACCAGCACTGGGCTGTGATACAGAAAAGCCGAAGCAATGGTGGTTGCCCAAGCAGGACACGTTTCATCCAGCACAGCAGGTCCATGCCAGATACATCACCTTGCAGCTTAGATAAGGCCCAAACTGAGCGTAAGCCATGCTGAGCAATACTTCTCTCACCACAACATTTTTGCTGCCCGGGGCCAAGTTTCCTAAATGCTCTTACATGGGGTTGAAAGTATGTGCAAAGCCAGGCTAGAGCTGCAAATGGAACCAGTCATCTGGCTCATATATGAGGTCCTTATAAAGGTCACTTTATAAGTCTTTTTGTAAGTGATGTTACACAGCTTTTCTGCACAAGCCCATTGCATCATTGCTCCTAGCTAAAACAGGTTGCTGGACTGGGCAGGCTGTGGGTTGATTTAGGTAGGGCAGCTCCAGCAGTTTTCAAGAGGTTAATAAATAAAGTGTGTCCTTGTGAAACCTTTGCAGACAGTCTTGGTGCCACCAGGAGCTATTATTCTGTTCCTGCCATGGCCCTACAGCCTAGCCTCCTGGCAACAGAGAAGCAGATGAGTATATAGTCAGGATCAGGCCTGATGCAACGCCATCTCATAGTTGTCTGAAATAGAAACAGGCACTGAGACTGACACGCAAAACAAGCAGGTCTTAAGGAAGGTAAGAATAACTCATCTAGGAAAACAGCATAATTTGTAATGCAAGCACAAGTTTCCAGGAAAGAAGAGAGGAATGGGTGCAAAAGAAGAGAGAAATATGTAATAGGCAATAATCCATCCAAAACACCAAAGTGAATGTACGGGATAGATGCAGTCAATACAGTTTTCTGGATATTTTCTTCCTAACCCAATCTTAGAATTCTGTGGTTATGTGTTAGCTTTATATATTCATTTAGCAGTCAAACCGAGTCTCTGTCTCATTTTTACCTAGTTTTAGAAGATGGAGTTTCATTTGCTTTGCAAATAAGATTTTCTTTTAATGTAAAATGATTCCAGATAAAAAAACCCAAGCCAACACCTGACAAATTGTCACATAAAATATTTAAAATGCATTTTAAGGAGTTAATGACTATAATGCATTTGTATAGCCTATCATTAAAATACTTTTTAATCCCTAAGTGCAAAATATGAAATAGTCACATACAACAAAATATTTCTCAAAAAAAGGAACATAAAAATTATTATCCCACTCCTGAAAATAGGCAATGGTTTTATTTGGCTATGTGCTTATACCTCCTGAATTTATGAAATGTTTGCTTACCACTGTGGAAGGTCATGCATGCGATTACCACTAATACATACCTATCAGTTTCATAGGTAAATCAGCAGGTAGCTAATTTGACCAGGCAGCTGAAATCTTCCATTTTTATTTTTTCCTATTTAAGAACTGCAATCAGAACATTATTTTCAGGAATGGTTGATGCTATTACCTGCAGTATTCCTCACTGGACGCTCTTTCTCAAAAAGCAGTGTTTAGAAATTCACATTAGCCAAAACTCCGCTTCTGTGCTTGTCACAGGTACATTTTGGAAATGTTATCCCCTAGTCAACACTCATCTTGCTGCATTTTAATGAACGGTGTGAGCCCTTCTGATTTGCATAATAACCCGTGTTTTCAAATCCAGCCAGAGCTAACACCATATTATCCCCTTTCACAAGGGTACCTGGACAGCAGTGACCTGGACACTGCACCACTGCCATTATTCAGTGGATGTCGTAAATATTCAGAGTTTCTGAAAGCCAGCCTGCATTTCACAGGCAGCTAAAAATACATAGGCACAGCCTTGCTTATGAACTGGAGCCCTTTACCCTCCCTACCCTGCCCACACGCCAGTGCCCCCAGTTATTTCATTTTCTTCTCTGCAGTAGGGCTTTGGAAGTGCTCTGATACAGAACTGCATTGCTGTCACTTAGCAACCTTTGCTGTGTTCCCTAAATTCAGTGTTTTATTAGGGAATTCATATAAGTTCGGCATTTCTAACCGAATCAAAGGCTTTTCCCTCTATCATAAGATAATTAAAGTGTAATAATTGAAGTTTAAAATAAACCTGAGAGCTGTTTCTCACCGACAGAAATAGAAGCTAGGAAAAACTGATCTCAGATTCTGCTGCCAGTTACTGAGATTGCATTTGTCTAATTTTTATCCTCCTGGCTGCTTGCTGTGAGAGGACATTGCTGAGCTGAGGGTCTTGCCTTGGAAATTGCCTTTTACCAGAGCCTTCATCAAGTCTTAGCTGCACTTATAGTTTAGTATGGGAAGAACAACTCTAGGAGGAGATGCGATTGTTTCCTGACATTTATATCAGCATAACTTTTACACTGGACTAATTTCAGCATTACAGTTCATTTGTCTTTTTAATGCAAATAATAATAATAATTGTCATGTATACATGAGAAAATTTGAAGCTGCATAACTTGCTTATGAGAGGCTTGCTCAGATTTGACCATACACACATGGGTAATGCAGCAATATTTTTTGCATGCACCAAGACAGGGACTATTAAAAAATATGGCCCAGCAGCCCTGAATGATTGAAAATGGATGTAAATGCCTGCTTCTCTCCTGAGCAGTCTGTGGGTGATGGCCTTCCTTCTGCACCTCGTGACTCTCTTCACCAGCAACCAGCCCATCCTTGGCTTCCTCTCGCTTGACTGACAGAGGCAGTTCAGGGTGGGGAGGGAAACTGAGGCAAGGCTGCATGCGACTAGAGACACCTTGTAACGTGCATCAGGCAGTAGGAAGGCCTCAAGAGGACCACGCATGTGTACAAAGGAGGATGATGGTGCTCAGGTCCATCAGCAAGGGTCAGGATGCAGCTGGGACTAAAAGCCAAGAGCCAGCTAAGCCGGCTCTGTGGGTACAGGTCCTGCTAAACCCACTCCATAGGAGGGGTCCCCATCCCTGGCTGAGAACATCCCCCCTGAGCAGCCCTGGGAGGCATGAACAGGAGACACAGGTGTGTCAGGCTCTGTCAGTGGTATTTTTCCCACAAGAAAGCACTAAAAAGGGAAAGGAGAAGCGGGTTCCTTGATGGCTGAGGTTCGCTCCGCAAGGCTGCTCCTTGCCTGCTGCCCTCCTCCTATGTTGCAACACAGGAAATTTGCTTCTGCTAACACCTGGTGTTGTTTCAAACAGCCAGATGGTCCTAACCTCAGTCCCCGGTAATTGATGGCCTACTTGTCTAACCCTGTAACTATCTCTCACTTTAGACACAGATGCTGCATCTCTCTAAATACTGCTCCACATTAAAACATCCTACCTTCCTGTTTTGCATATCAATCAATGCAGCAACTCTTACAGAAACCAGCAATGGCCTGTGTAAACCAGGAGACAGTGGGTGTAAGCAAGCAGAGATAAAATTATGCAGCCTTAAATTACACACTGGATGCACGGCTGAAGGATTTAGACTCACACTGCAAAATTACCTGGGACATAACCAGCAAGCAAACAAACATTATGCAGTGACCCCAAAAGCAGACCTCTTGTTTGGACTTAGCCCACAAAAACCAGGATGCCCTGGTATATACTACTCTCTTACAATAACTAACACCAATTTGGTGCCCCAGTTTCATATCACAGCGTCTTATATGTGCTGATGCCTCATCTTCAGGGCATGGCTGGGACAGAGAACTGCCATCATCCCCATTTTGTACACAGAGAACTGAAGCACAAAGCACATTGAAGGATTCACCTCAGCCAACAGAAGATGTCCGTGGCAGGGCATGGGCTGGATCTTGTTCCTGACTTGGGGCCAGGTTTTTGCTTCCCAATAAGTCCTTCCATCTCGGGCAGATGGTTTTCATCCTGTGATTTCCTTACTTGTGGTATGTCACTGCTCACAGCCTCATCTGGATGTGGTTACAGCCATGCTCTCAAGTTCACTGATAGACACCAGGCATGTCACTTTAAAAGGTCTGCCCACAATTATATGACTATTAGTACAAGAACAAAGAGGTTAGGTGTAGGATGAAGAGGACATAGTAAAACGCAGGTTGCACTTTCATGGGACACGGACAAAAGCATAATGTCCTGCTTCCCTCAGAGACCATTTAACTCACTAATGCAGAACAAAACTATCCTGGGAGTACTTGAGGGTGTGGGGTGATGAATCAGGAGGAGCAAAGGAGAAGACAGGGAGCATGACCTTGTGCAGTAACAAACCAGTCAATCAGATCAGTCACCCATGAAACCACAGCCTTGGTTTACAAGAATTTACTAGGCCCAAAGAAATGGAGTGATCCCACACGAATGACATGTGCAGAGGAGGACACCAGACAGATAGAAGAAACAAGCCTTGCAGGGAGGTGTAACACTTGTGCGGGCTCTCAGGTTGTGCAGGGAGTGCTTTAGAAGGTAACAGGGTGTGAACAGCTGAACTGCTCCCTAAGTCACTGTATTTTAATACAATCTGTTACCAACATAAAACAAACAGCTAACCCCCCCATAAAAACTACCCCACTCCATCATATTGAGAAATAAAGACATTTCTCATGTTCCTTCCATTCACACAGTACATGGATCAGAAATTAAGTCCACAATACAGGGAATTGCATTTTCACATGATATCTGTACGCCTTCAGGAGAGTAGGTATGGCAATATTGGGTGCCCCTCTTTCTTTCATCTCAGTACTTTCCCAGTAAAGCTGCTTCAGTTTCTAAGCCTCCCAGTTTTCCCTTCCAATTGTTGACTGCCAGCTTAAACTTCACAGTTGAGATGTGTAACTGGAAGGTCATCTTTTTAACATGATCTGCTGAATTCCTGCTTTCCCGATGTGTTTATTTTCTCTCGGGTATGATCTTCAGGGCATCCCCATTCCCACTTTGTCTCTAAGAAGCCTGCGTTAACAGAGCTTTTAGATTTTTCCAGCTTTTGTTTTTTCAGAACTGCAGGGATCATCTCGGCCTCCCTAACATTCTTTAGTATTGCGCAGAGATGAAAGCAGTTCAGGGCCAGACAGTGCCTCTTCTTGAGATCGAGGTGAACTACACAAGAACTGAAGCACCTTCTCAAGCCCATAGGGAGATCCCAGCTCATCCCAAAACCTGTGGAAGGAGAGGCACCAATATTTATCCAGCCAGCTTGGACACATGCTGGGAAAGGAATTACAGCCTGGACCCAGGACCAAGAGCCAGCTCTTCCCAGGTATAGCATGGACACATCAGCAAACCACCAGGGTGTGAATCCAGGCTGTGGCACACAACCAGCTATCTGGTGTGCTGCCTCCATGATCCCCAGCATGGTCCTGGGCCAGGCCAGCCAGTGGCTCCCAGGCAATGCTCAAGCACAGTGTGAGGGTCAGCAGAGGCCAGCAATTACCCCAACGTGGCAGGCAGGCAGCTGGACACTGGCCAAAGCATGCCAGCTGGCAAGGGGGCCATAGAACGGTTGGTTCCTGCCCTTCACTGGGCAGCGATTTATCTGTGCAGACATAGCCACTGAGCCTGAAATACAAATAGCTGTGTCTAGCAATAGGGAATGGAAACTGTCCTGGTCATTGCTTTTGATGTATTTATGGCTGCTTTCAACGTAAATCTCAGTTTTCAGTACTAACGGTCCAAACTTACCCTAACCCTCTCCTTCCGCCACCGTATTTTTGGCAAAGGTCAGAAACAAATACATCTACATCTCGAATCTCTTTGCTTCCAGTACCCTAAAGGGATGAGAGGGACCAGGAATTGGATGGAAATCTGTAGCACTCACTATTCACCCTTCAGGTCCTAGTTGTAGCTGTGCGTACCTGAGCAGTCAACCAGATGCTAATAGAGCTGTTCCTGCGTCAGTAAGATCAGAGAAAGAACTCCATGGTTTAATTTTTTGGATATTTATTGGTTATAAATCAAAGGGCCAACACACATTGGGATGTCAGGGAAAATGTCTTTTTTTTTTTTGCCTGTGTTAACAGCAGTGTTCTAAGATAAAGCTGTTATTCTAAAACATGACCTATTTTCACTTTGCACTAGTCTTTTTAACTGTCCTGAATAGAAGGATGTTTATACAATTCTGCAAAGAAACGTGAACTGTTCTACTCCATTTACATTTCTTTGTTCCAAAATGTATTACTCTTGTTGAGATTCCAGGAGACAAGGAAAGCAGACACAGCGGTTACTTTCCAATGTGAAACTTAAAACCACAATCTCCCGCTCAGAAAACACAGAATGAGTCACAGGAAGGGGCCACTGGCTTGCAAAACTCATTAAAAGCAAGGCAAGGCAGAATGGATTTCCTCTATCAATAAATAGATCGCTGGCAGCAGGCAGGACACCTGACAGTGGTGGAGGCTAAAAACCAGTCCAAGGATAGCCAGTAGAAAAGCCAGATCAATTCTTCAGCTTGGAAACTATATCACCTTGGTACACAGTTCCCTTGGTAATAGCTGGCTTATTCCAGGGAAGTGGTTCAGAATACATGCATACATTTCAGTGCAGGAAGGGGTGATTTAAGCACATGCTTAAACAGGCTGATAAATTTTGTCTATATTTATTTTCCAAAGCAAGCCCCATTGAAAGGATGGTACTATAGAGGTGTATATCCTGCAGGTGAAAGCTTTGTTTCTCAAGTTCATGAAAAAAATGAAGTCCTCGTCCTTACTTCAGCTTAAATTTTATCTGTAATTGCAACTTTGTTTTGCTGTTAGCAATACCCCTAGGACATTTGGGCATAGATTTCCTTTCGGTCAATGTTATTCTCTCTTTTTGTAAATGAAACTAAAACGGGTTTCTCACCTCTCCTGTGCAACACAGACACATGGGAGACCAGGCAAGGCTGCTTAAGAGGGAATAGGCAGATCTCGGTGCTTGACCTGGTACCACCTAGGTACAGAGGTGGAAACAAGAAGCTGCGTCTTAGCTCTTTGCTCTGTTTTTATTCCCTTTCTCTAGTTCCTCCTTGAAAATCCATTCCTTATTTTACTTTTATTTTTGTCCCTTACATCACAATGGCTGGAAATGTCTCGATGAGGATCTCTTCCCCAAAGTATCCAGCAGCCCTAATTCCTCTGCACCGTTTCTGGGTTTTCTTCAGAGCCAGTCTCCCATCTCCCATTTACAATTAGCCCTTTCCTTGCATATCTCCAACATGTTACAGAAATAAATGAGGGACTGGATTTTACTGCAAGCAAAAGAGTTAGGACTACCTGAGGTTGTGGCTCTGTGCGTATAGCCCCTTCACCACCACACTTTGTTGGACTTTCATGAAAAGAAAAAAACAATCTTTTATGCATTCACAGAACAGTTGAAAGTTGTATTAGTTATACTTTTAAGGCACTAGCTCTTAGCAGGAGCAGTCTTCTGCCTCTTGCAATGAACTATCCTGAGGTACTTGATGCCACATGCAATGTATATTGAATGAAAAGTATTTATTTATAAAGAAAAATTTACTGCTGTATTTTGTGAATAAGCCCCATGGCATCAAAACCCCAGCCCAACAATTTTATGGTCTCTGCTCCCAAGGCGGCTTGCTCCCTCAGACTTTTCTGCTTCTAGTGTTAATGGGCTATTTCAGGAGCAATGAATATGTCCTTATAAAGTTTGGTTTGCTGATGCAAAAGCACAATTTCTCTGACTTTTAATTAAAAAGGCACCTTCATTTCAAAGCTTGTCTCTGGAGCTCCCAGTGTAAATGTTTATACAAGCCAGAGACGTACAGAAAATAGAGAAGATTGAAGAAGCAGTGACTGCAGGCTCCCCAAATACGGCTGCTCTTGTATTTTTAACACAGAACTTGAGCTGCCACTGCACCTTATCAACCCCAAACATCTCTGTTTTCATACCAGCTAACACAAGCCTTGCAGTATCACCACGCTGCGGTGTTTGCTCAGCAAACCCGTCAGAGGGAGCAAAAGGCAGCGCTGCATTCTCAGGGCCAGGAGGGAAGGGGAATGCTTCCCACCAGCAGAATGGGCATGTCAGGAGGAGAAAGAAAAATAGAAAAGAAACACCCCACTAAACTATCTGGTCTCACTGCCATGAATGACAACACTCCCATTCAAAACAGATGGCTACTTTTTTCTTAGGTCACACTAGGAATTAGACAAAAGGAAGATTCAAAACAGTTCTGGGCTGGGGAAGGATTCCAGACTGGTCCAATTTGCTCCAGCTCCTGTCTGGCTGCTCTTGGCTCCAAGGTGCTGTTCCCATACCCCAGAACAGCCAGAGCCCAGATCCTGGCCCTTGTTCACTCAATAAACTCCTTCCACTTTAAAAGGCTCTGGGTCAAACGCGGTAGCTGAACAGCAAAAGTTTTGCAAGTGCTCAAGTTACACAGGCTAGCCCTGAGAAGAGGCAGGCAACTGAGGCTGGAGCTAGAAAAGCCATGCTTTAGAGTTTCAGCAGTTCTGCAAGAGCACTCTGCCATTATCAAAAGCATGCAGAAAAACAGACAAGTCAGGGAAAAAATTATATTTGCCTTTATTAGAATATATATTTCTACCCTTATTGCATCCAGCAGATCAAAATGAGGTGCTAAAATTATTTTCATCATTGCAGTAGCGTATACATAAATACTATATATAAATAGGCTTTGAATAATCATGTCTACAAATAAAAAATACTCAATAACCTCTTTTTCCTCCCTCCCTAAATTACAGCAGCAAGATTTCATCTTCAACCTAGCTAATACAACAAGTATGGTATTCTTCCCCTCACATGACACAGCTGGAGCAGTATGGTCATCAGCTTCAAGAAAATAAACATTACTCACTCCTAACTGCTGCACATTCTAGTTTATGAGTATTGTATAAATAGAATATACTGTGATTTAATGCATCTGCGTATTTATGTTAGCCAAATATTCTGTAACAGAAACCAGCATTACATTGCAAGCAAGGCTGAATTTTTTTTTCTTTCACAGAAAGAGTAAGAATTTATTAAACCATCCCTTTTTCTTCTATATGAATTAATAAAGCAGTTTAAGTATCATGCATAAAATTGTTCCACTACCAAATCAAAAGGTCTTATATTCTCTGAAAAAGCATGGTGATGTTTATAGCAAGCCAAAACTTTGATTTTCATGTCTTTTCCATGAGCAGATTTGATAAATATGATAGAAACACACACTCATTTCACTGTTCAGCTATATTTCAACTTTCAGATACAAAGGGGTATACAGTATGTCAGAAGTAAAGCATTTAACCTCATAGAATCACAGAAACGTTGGTCAGAAGGGACCCCTGGAGGTCATCCAGTTCAACTTCATGCTTGAAGCAGATGATTGCCAACACTAGATCAAGTCAGCTGTAACTCTGTTTAACCAAGTCTTGAAAAACACTGTGACAGAGATTCCACAGAGTCTCAGGGTTATTGTACCAGCACTGCACTGCGCCTGCAAGTCTGACTGAATTAAAACAACCACCCATTCGCACTACCATGTGGTTTGAAATACTCATGGCAGCAAACAACCCTGGATTAGTTATTTAGTAAGTTATAAATAAATACATCACAGGCTTTAATTGCGGAGAACTTTTAGGCACCGTCCTTTCTGGTGGAAGCTACCATATATGGTACCTTAGGAAAACAGATGTTATCTACCATAGAACTGACAGCCTCTCTCCAAACAGAGGGTTGGTTTGGTTTTATTTTGCATAATGAATGGATTGAAATAGGCCTTCACTAAAACTGAACAGAAATATGATGCAGTTAATATATTCATCCACTTATTCAATCACTAATTACAAGTATTAGTAGATACTTAAAGGAAAGTGTGGCTATATTTAGAGATGCAAGCAGTTTGGCAACCTGCAATCCCTACTGATTGTCTATCAGAAAATCCATACCACATTTCTTCCATCTTTAAGATATTTGCATTTTCCTTCAACTTTCAAGAGGGCACAATCAAGTATGGGTTGTTAAACATCCATTTCTTCTTCTTTGTGTCTATCTAATCCTGGCATCTCCAAAGTGGGCATGCATTGTGCCTGAAGCAGAAACATTCACGTGGAAAGGAAGACTTGGAAAGAGCTCACCACTGCACACTGCAGCTGTATACAGGATTGCACTCATACCCATTACTATTGAAGACACAGAGAAATCACAAACTGGCCCCTGACATCACAGATAAAGTGCAGAACTGAAAGCTAGAAAACCCCTATTACAGAATTTCCATTGTTACCTACGTTGCTATCACTCTTGAAATGCAAACCCAGATTTTGTAGAAACAGAACAAATGTGATACAGAGCAGCTGTTGCCAATCTTCTGGGTGCTAACCAACCACAATCACATCTTAAAATTTCTCCTGGGCCATTCTGCCTTCCTATTATTAAACCCTTAACTGAAAACACTACAAAGCAGCTGCAAAACATGTACCATAGCCTCACAGATGACAAGCTGGCAGAGACCACAGCCTGTGAACCACTGTTTAGCCACACTGAAATATAACATAGAGAATCCCATGATGCCATTTTCAGTGTTTCAGACTTTTAAATATATTTTAAAAGGAAAAAAGAAAAAAGTTCCTTTTCCAGCTACAAGCACATTTGAGAATCATTTGGCATATGGTCACTTCTTGCCTACATTTTAAGTAAAGTACCGCATTGTGTAAAGGCAGACCATTTGGAAAACATTATCAACAGATCTGCAGTATTGCTTTTAGCATCCACAGTTAAAGTCTTAAGGCTGTCAAAACCAGGTAGCAAAAACAGCATCTACAGCTTGTGTCTGGTCAAACAAGGGGAAAAAAAAAACCCACAAAAAATATTATCTTAGAAGAGAGTAAACTGCACTAAAAGTATCCATTATTTATGATATAAAACAAAAAATTCCATACAGTAAAAACCTGAGATGCATCATTCACCAGCATCAAATTTCACATTTTAGCCAAAATAATGTTTCAAATAAAACTATTCCATTTTGACAAAATCCTCAGTGCTCTTGGCTCAGTAATGATCTTGAACCTCAGTACATTCTGCAAGATGACTCTTCTGAAAATCACTGACTTCAGTAAGATAGGCACTATGCACAGCAGCCTGTATCTTCCACTTGCACACTTCCCTTAATCCAAATAGCTATACTTGAAGCGTGGTACTTCTCAAATTAAGAAAGACTGCCAGAATCCAGCCATCTTATTTCATTTCTCTTTAGACTACACATGATTTATTTCCTCAGAAAAGTGTTACCACATCAAAACAACAGGCTGGAATAAATCAATCAACATAGCTCAATTGGCTTTGTTTCAGTACACTGATTTACAACAGCTGAGAATCTAGTAATTAACTCAGAGAAACAGTTGTTGGTCAAGTAAAGGGAAAAAGGAAGAATTATTTGCTCCTTCAGAAAAAGGAATTTTGACATACGGATTGTAATCCCAGTCCCTGTCACCAGATGATGTCAGGAATGGTGAGCACCTTCAGCTCCCTTACTTGCAGGGGTTCTGATGAGATGGGAGATGACTTCAGTGTTGCAGAGAAGATACAGAACCACTTTACAAACTTATGGTATGTTTAATTGCAACTCCAACACCACTTCATTTTTATTTGACCTTAAATACTGAAATTGTATGGACAATTTGAGAAGCTGCATGAAGAGCCAGAAACACAACTCCTGTTCCTAGTAAGACTCCTTCTTGTCATCTGGAAATGTGAAAAAATGCATTTCTAAATTTGCTCACAGCAAAATAAATACAATGCTCGCAACATCACAGATTCCAGCTGAACTGTCAATAGCAAAAGCCAAGTGGTGGTCTTTCAATACAAGCTAACTCATTCTTTCAGCTGAGGCCAGCAGTTTGGAGATGCAGTTAAGTGGTTGTTGAAGGCGGATGCTTATCCTGAGTTTCAACAGGTAGCGGAGGTTCTCTCCAGTAGGTGAACTGGCTGTAGGTATCAGAACAAGGGAAGTCTGAAGAATGGCTTCGTTTTAGCAAAGGAAAAATGTGATCTACCACTTCACATAGTCTCACATAGCTGGAAAATAAACAAATAAAAAGAATGCTGAACCATTTCAGATCTTTGACTTTTCCTAAGTCCCCAACCGTGAAGGAATGGCTACACTTACATGAACAAATCACCCTCCTCAAATGAAGAAAACTGAACTCAATTTACTGTCTAGTTTCCAGAGAGGATTCCCAGTTCTGATAAAAAAATCCATTCATTCTAAGCAACGATACTTACCTGGTAAGAAACAGATACCCTTTTCCACCCAGATCACCTGTAAACTGTTCAAGCCTTATATCTTCCTTCTCCATTTCCATCCAGCTTGGCTCAAGCAGCTCCCTGCTGAATCAATTATTTCTGGCTTATACATGTATGGCTCCCCTTCAATTAAGGACACACTTAACATCAGTAAAAAACTTTTCTATTTAGTGTTCCATTTAGTGTTAGGCACTACAGTGCCTAAGCATTGTGCTAGAAGCCCTTAGCCCTATCTTTAGATTTTCATTTCCTTCTAGATAGAAGCTCCAAGACATGGGCATTTTGAAAAGACCCTGAAAAGGTAGATAATTTCAGGAAACTAGCTACCTAAAGGGGTCCTACAAGAAATCTGGAGAGGGAATTTTACAAGGACATGTAGTAACTGGACAAGGGGGAATAGCTTTGAGATGAAAGAGAGTAGATTTAGATTAGATATTAAGAAAAATTCTTTACTAAGAGGGTGGTAAGGCACTAGAACAGGTTGCCCAGAGAAGCAGTTGATGCCTCATCCCTGGACATGCTTAAGGCCAGGCTGGATGGGGCTTTGAGCCACCTGATCTAGTGGAAGGTGCTCCTGCCTATGGCAGGGGAGTTGGAACTAGATGACCTTTAGGGCCCCTTACAACCCAAACCATTCTATGATATGATTCTATGATTTATGCAGACTAAGCTGTACACTGATAATTCCTTTACATGATATGGGTAGATGGAATACATTAAATTACTTTTTTTTTTTTTTTGTCAGTGTTTCTGACAAAACTTTTTTTCCTTCAGTTAAACTGAAGGAAAGTGGAAAGTCTGAATTTTATTAAAAAAATTTTATTGTTTTGTTTCTAAGGAATCTGTTATTAGTAAAATCAAATGCATCTTTGGCCAACTTGAGTCATACATTAGTTAGCGCATTAATTTAGTCAATAAGGTGTTAGGTATAAGAGATTACTTACGATGAGATGTTTGTCTTTGCATGCTCTTGTATAAGTTCTCCTTTGGGGTTAACTGTAAATATCCTGTTTAAAGAAACCCCCACCTGTTTGTATGAATAAACATCCTAAACAGAAAAGAAAAAATAAATCATGACTCTGCCTCTGCACAATAAGGTTTATTCTTGCTGGAATATATTACACAGGAGAACATATTTGCACAGTATTGGTACTAAATTTAGCTAGTTATTGTGTATGTGTAACTCTCCATTATGTTATAAAAAAGGTCAGTATAACAAATGCCCACGGGACAATTTGCAGCTAGGTAAGGAGTTTGCCAGTTCAGTTTAAACTATTGATCAAAATCATGTTCATTTTTCCAGTAACTTCTCTTGACACAGAAATAACATTCAATAAAAAACTAATGATATTTAGAGTAAAAGCATTTGCACTTTCATTTTGCCTTCAGAAAATATATCATTTCCTGAGTGCATTGCACTGAGTATCATGCAACAATGTACTGAGGTTAAAACACAGTAACACTTAAAACAGCGATTTGTGACCTTGTCCTTACAAACTAAAGCAAGTCATGACAACTGTGTTTACATTACTCCTGGAAACATCTCTTGGCTCCTGAGTTCAGATTTGTGCCATGTATTGACACCATGTCAGAGCAAAGGGAAAGGAACAGAAAGCAAGGAATACATGCCAAATTAGCAGCTGTGAGCCCCAGCAGGTAATGCAGATGCAACTCTGGGAAATACAGTTAGAAGTAAGAAATACTTCTAAGAAATTCAAATTGCTAAAGAAAGCAATGAGTAAGTTTTGATCTGGTCTGAAGAAAAGCTTGACAAAAGCGAAGATGAAAATAACACCCAGAAGACCAGAGCAAAAACAAGCTTTCATTTTAGTCATCTAAACCATGGTTTAAAAAGCTGAGGTGGTGGAAGACTGGAACATTAATGAAGGTACAAAGATTATCTTTATCTCTATAAAGACTGCTCCAAAAAATTTAAATAACTGAACAAAAGTTAACAGCAGTCATTTCAAGAATCCTGGAAGCCCATGCACTGGTTACACCAGTAATGTCCATGACTATTGAAATTTCACTCTCCACGTGCGTCCCATTTCTCTGCACCAACTAAAGACCAATGTAACCAACTGAAGCGTTCTCTGGCTAATCACACTAGGAAATATGAAGGATGAAGAGCCATTCTCTTCAGATCTAATGGGATGACCAGGACAGAGGCATACAGTTAATTGGGTTTAGCTTTCAGAACAGAGTAGATACACCCAAGCAGCATGCCAATGGTCCTTAGCCATGAACACCACAAAGGTGTTGCCAGGTTTCTTGTTACATGTTACTACACCACACATCAGTTTCGACAGGAAATATTACCTGACAATACAGAGCTGAAGTACCAAATGCTCTGTGGAGCTCCTGGGCACAAATAAGGGACCTATCTACCACATGTAGTTATCATCTAAACTTAGGTGCCCAATGAAACTGTAAACATCTGAACAAGTAGATTTTCTATATACCCCCTTCTGAAAACAGGATGTTTTCAAATATTTCCAGTGAATCAAAGCCCTTAGCCTTCCTTAGGCACCTACAGTGAAATCTACACTAGTAAACTAAACAGTGAGAGTTCCCACTGTCAGACTTGAAGGTCTCTTGACACTTTGACAATATTTTGAAGATCTCTATACTACTCCCTTCAAAAAAACCCCAAACCCCATAACCAAAAAAACAACCCTCCACGACTCCACATACACATACACCCCAACATGGCTATATTAAAAATCCCCTGAGAAGTGCCACAATCTAATACAGCAATCATATCCAGAAATTGTCTGGAATACTGCTAGCTGCCTGTGTCAAAACAGCCTCTTGGATCATACCAACAATTTATAAGAAGGGATAATCACATGCCAAAGTTGCTGCCTTTGCCCTAGCCCCTGAGACTTTCCTTTTCTGTATAAATAAAATAATTCTGGGGATAGAACAGGACTAAGAAAAGCCTATAGCCCAATTACACAGCCTGCAAATGGCCAAAGGAGACCTGTCTTCCCCTCTCCATGCGAAACATTTCACTTTCTATGCAAAGTAAAACCTTTTGATTTCATTAGAACATGCAAGTTCTTTTGAGCATACTTAAGAGTCTGAAGTGTAAGTCCGACCAACATGCATCTGACAGATGTTCTGTCTGTCCGCATGTATCTGACACTATATCAGTATGGATCAAAATGAGATCAGTGTTTTCAGACAAGCTTAACTGCTAACTAAATATAACATAGTCACTTTGCTGCTCTTCAATCTCTGATTGCATTCTCCATTGCAAGATCTTTAAGGAAGAACCTTGGTATGTTCCTTCATGCAGGGCCTAATAAAATCTCTCAACTCCCATTTAAACCTTCTAGCTTCAACAGAACCATGAAATAACAGCAATCTTTCTGTTCTTTGCAATAGAAATAAATTCAGCTATTACTTACAGCAGGTCTGTTTCCAAAAGCAGCATAAAAGGGTTCTGTGTTAGGATAAAACAAATTTTTGATGTCTGTCAAACACTGAACTTTAAATTTTTCTGGCTTCTTTTCTATAACCTCCCTGAAATGATAGAAAAAGGGAGGCTCAATAAGTACATATGAAATACAGCACAAACCATTTTATTTGCTTTATTTAATGTTTCCACCTAGCTGGATACTCCTAAAGAGTCCCCATCCTTCTCCAATGAATCTTCATTTGGAAATCACAGTGTCTGCGAAGACAAAACAGCATTTCCAAGCTTACGCAATGGGCACGGTAAATAAATCCTCTGAAACAAGGGAACTTCTATTTAACCCTATGTTGCAAAGATGGCTACTGAGCAAAGAGGATTGACTGCAAGAGTAGCTGCTAAATAAAACCTTACGAAACAAATTGTCATCAAGTAAACTGCTTCCTGAGAACTGTAGAACGATGCATAGATTTTATTAGCCTTCACTATGCATAGCATTTTTTTTATTTATTTTTTTTTTTAAATGGATTGCCATTACCATATGTGCTAGAAGCTCCTCTGCCTGTTAAGACACTTCTACAGACAGGGTCCTCCACCACTGCTAATTAACAAAAGTTAAGGAATAACGGAATCTTCTATTTCTCTTCAGTTGCTCCTTACGGAATGTGGCATTCATTAATGAATACAGGAGTTCTCATCTCTGGGCAAAAGCCCTTCCACAACAGCTTCTCTTGGCAAGGAGACTGAACAGGTGGCAGAGTCTGGAGTTCCCATAACATAGGAAGATGCCAGCATGACACAAAAGCGCTTAAGCAGCTTAGAATCCCACTTCCTAGTACCAACACATATGTCAAGGAAGACGTGAATAGTGCAGAAGCTTCATAGGAGTAAAACAGGCCTTTGGAACAGCAGCTCCATGTATAAATCAAAGTTTGAGAATGTGAGAAAGAGGAACAAAACCATCTTTCCTCAGCCTCACATACAGCTGATCTCAGAGCCTCAAAACCACAATGATTAAATCTATGGAGAACAATGAAGTCACATCACAGCAGCTACAATGGTGCATACCAAAAAACAGGTTTTCTTTAGTCTAAACAAGATACCATGGACAGTATCACTTTAAATGCATTTCTAGATATGAGGAGCGTAAGATAACAGTAACTACCCTGCATTTATTATTTAATCAGTCTAAGCAGCATACTGTAATACCTCCACAGTCTCTTATATTTAGAACGTGACTGGTAAGACAGTCTGTAGCATGTCACTCAATCAGGAGAACATCTGAACAACCTTCCATTAAAAATTCTAATTAAATATATCCTGTCACAGCAGCTTTAAACAGCTTAAAATATTTTCAGTAATCACTTGACATTCTTCACTGAATTAGGAAGAAGGTATGATATTCATAACCTGTGCTATTATTATTCACTTTTAAAGTTCCACACCTAGAAAGACAGACATCGTCCACACAGTGCAGTCAGGAGTGTAAAAAGTTCATTTCATTTTCACATGAATTTCTTCAAAACCTACCAAGTAATATTCTTCCACAAAACAATACTTATGCCAATGGAACACCTTACAAGTCAAGAGTGAATGTTATTAAAACATTCACATTTTCCCCATAGCTAAATATTAACACACCATGTTAAATGCATGAAGTCAACAAGCAATACCTATTGGTAAACAGTGAACACAGATGTATATTGAGATGTCTTAAGAGATAAACTAAACTGAATTGTGGTCTTTACCAAATAAAACTTCTTCTTAATTATATTTTGCACCAATATGTAAGAAAAAAACCCACTATGACTGATTTCAAGCACTATTAAAAAAAAAAAAATAAAAAAAGCTGAGAATTCAACCTCCACCAACCTCTGAGTTTCCTTCTGCATAAAAGTGAAATTACATTACCTGTGAAGAGCTGAGAATAAGCTGCTTGGGCTCAGCAACACTGGCCCCTGAGGCAGGACAGTTCCTCGTTCATTGACCCAGTGCAAGTATCCTCGGGTCATGCCTGCCATTCCAATAGCACGTGCTGAGCAATACAAAAACTTATATCCATTTCTGTGAACAGAAATAAAAGAAAAAATTACTATAAAAATAAGGCATGTGTTTAGACATTAATTATTTTGTGGGTTCATTTTTATATGAATCAAATAGTGACTGTTAAATGGACTTACGTTTAACCTAGACTTTTTTAAAAGTAATAAAACCATTTATGCCAGAAACCTGGATAATTAAAATCCATCTAGCTCCACTGCAGTTAAGTGATTTACAGCTGAAGAGGGCTCATTTACCTCTGGTCTTCTAATTACTTATGACTTCTTATGGTTTTCTATTCACCCCTGCATTGTAGAACTATACTCCTTAGAATTAACCGAAATTACATCCACTAAGAGGAAAACACTTGCCATAAAACATATAATGTTGTATTAGCCTCTGCTGCATTAACAGTGTTGTATTCCTGCCTCTTGGGCCTCTACTAAAAATAGACTAGCTTATGGGCAGCAGTAATGTATTTCTTCAAGTCAGAGCAAACCTGAACTTCAAAACACAGTATGAGAAGTAAACTTGACACTGAAAGAAAAGTTTCAGCAGAAGCCACAGGTTACTCTTGGTTCTGTCCATGACAGACCAGAGTCCAGTGATGTTAGTTCAACTTAATAGCAATTTACTCTGCAAGTTGTATAATGAAATTATTGTTCATAAAATAAATACTGTACTTAGTGCACACATGGTCATTACATTTAAGTATTGAACATTTATACAGTGTCCAGCTGTAACATCTAACCACTACATAATTAATTTGGTAATCTGAAAAACAACATGACTCAAATCTATTTTTTAACCCTGTGTTTATGATCACCAAAGCCCTATCAATCAATAATGCTGGCAGGCACAGAAATAACAACTGCAATTAAAAATATTAACATTTTCACCAAGTGTAATGCAGAGGTTATACACAGAACTAAATACAGCTCAGCATGTATTCCCAGTCTGCCCTGTCTTTTCTATGATTACGTGTGTCTATATAGAATAAAAGCACAGACAAGTGTCTCTGGTATAATTTAGATTCCATCATCCATAATTTATAATTCATTACCTGTGTAAAGCAAAAGGCAATAAATGAACCTTAGCATAACCCTAGCACACAGGACAAATCAGATTAACTAAGAGGACAGTTCTGATGTGTACTAGAGGCTCTTCAAGCATTTATGGTAATTTGAATATAACGGCTGAACTTAATGCAATAAAAGAAAACCAATTTTATTTTCTGTGTAAAGCAGAAATGTCAGCCTGAACAGACAGCAATCATTAATCCTCCTTGTAAAAGCTAAAATCAGATACTTCATCTGATCTCATTCAGACATCAATTAATTTCTCTCCTCATTTCCTTTTTTCTCTCAATTACTAATTGCAAAACTCACCATACTATGTCTTCAACCCTCCAGAATACACAATGGCTTGACTACACTGCAAAATGTATCCAGAGAACCAACAGTACACCTATACTCTTGCACTAGCCTTGCTCACCTAGAAGGATTTCAACACATCATCCCAAAGAGTCGGTACAGTCAACCATTTTTCTCCTGTTCATATTCATCCCCAGGATTTTTTTTAATATATTGTTTTATGTCATTCCAGGATGCTCTCCTTGTTAATAACATTAACTGACCTAAAGCACAGCTGATCTACTGTTACCCAATATTTCTTCAATAGCTAATGGAAAAAACAAAAGGTATGTGTTACTGTGGACCAAAAGGTACCAGTCAATTACCGAGCTATAACACAGCAGCTCACACTGGTGCTGCCAGGTGAAAGCATGTTCCTCAGGCTCTTCACAGCACGTCTTACTAACTTTCAATTACTTTAAACTGCACTTTAAGCAATGTTTACTAATCACTTTCAAAATTAACCAATGACACTAAGATTGATCCTTTCTAGCTGTGCAATTTAACAATGGAATAACAACAAATATTTGTATACAAAAATTACAAAATAAATTGCATAATCATTAGTAGTAAACATCATCATCAATGTTTTTGAAGCTCACTGTTGTTTATATAACAAATAAAATAAGAATGTAAGCAGTAATTATCCAAAATAGGTCTGTTTCTACTCAAGATAAAGCATTGTGCTGTGCTTCAAGGATGAGATTTATCTTGCTTGACAAGAAGCCTAATGTTTAGACAGCTCAAGCATAAGCTGTTTCACTAAGATCCCTTTCAATGCACTGGAAAGAAAGGGAACTCCCCCAACCAGATTCATTCCATTTATTTTAGATTCCACTCCTGCATGACTCCAGGTGAGTCAAGTTTGGCAAGAACTCCACCTTCAGTGGCCCTAGGCTAAACAGTCCTTATGCATTTTGCAAATCTCCTCAACAAGGAGAGAAGGGAAGGTGCATGAGCATCTTAAATATTAATGCTGCTGCAACTCAGAGTTCACAAAAATGTCCCACTTGATGCAACTGCATTGCAGTCTTTGGAATTAACTGTAGCTATCTGCTTGGAATGACTGGAAGATCAGTCACTGCTCATTGATGGGGGGGGGTTGATTTTAATACCGCAAAACAAGTTCTACTCTGGATATCATATAGCAGATGTTTACACTGTGTAAGCATCACTGAAGTGGTGAGATATTGATGAAATTGTCACTCTTACAGGTTAAGGGAAACCTACAAAAATTTTCTCTTTTATGTGCAAATAAATAAACACAAACAAGTCACAGATGCATGGATAGATTTACTTAGTACTCACTGGCTCACTTTATGGTACAACTTTGCGATCCCTTGGTGCGTCCAGTCTTTGCCAAGAGTTGGCAAAATATGACCTAAAGTATCTGACCTGAATAAAGGAAAAACAATATAACTGAACTGAAAAAAAAAACCCACCCAAACAAAGGACTTATAATAACAACAGTCAAGGTTCATTCAAGCCCCACTAACTTATTTGTCTAATGGCAAAGAAAAATATGGTTTTCTGTAAGGTTCTGATTGTGATCAGATGATTTTACTGCCCTTTTGAGATAAACTGACATGCCTATGCTTGACCATGTTGTTTTAATTATTCTTGTGCTCCAAGATTTGCCATCATGGATGAAGCTCATGACTCACAAGTCAACATGGAAGTTACAGCACATAGGTTATCAATCACATCTGTGTCGTATCAAGTACTAGTACCAAGCCTACCTTTTGAGGTTTACATTAAATGTTTTTTAAATAAACCAGATCTACACAGGATGGATTTGCAATGGTATTGTAAGGTGAAGTGATTAAGTAAAAGAAGCCAGTGTACTTCATAAATGCAATACAGCAAAAAAGTTATGATTCTGCATAAAGTCCTCCAATACTACTGTAAATACTATCATAAAACACCAAAACATAAAAAAATTTGTGACAAATAATGGGCACATATGGCACACATCTTTATTAAATTACAAATTCAGCTAATGATTCTTGCACTATTTGAAAGCCAAATCAAGAAAAAAACCACACACCCAACACACAAACACAAGAATACAATGATTCTGTGACTCAAAATCCTGCTAATTACTTTTTCAGCTAGTCCAAAGAAAAACTTGTCCTTGTAGATAAAGCCTCTCCCTGTTCATAAACTCACCGTGTGATTGTTCCATCAATGTCAGAAATAACAATTTTGTCATCCCAATTCCACAGGTAAATGGTGCCTTCGCAGCGGCAAGTGCCTTGATACTGTGTTGTAACACTAAAGGTCACATCATTGGGGCCATTCTTAAGCTTTAAACTTTTCTGCAAGACATTATCAGCAAGATAATCAACAAACTGAGTATGTGAAACTGACACAGTGCAAACACAAAGCCACAAATGATCACTGCATTCTTGGTCACGCTGAATCTCACTGCTTTCAGCAGAGCCACTGTCTCAATGATAGCAGAGGTTTCCCCAGTGTAGTGTATGTTAGGCGCCAATTTACAGAGTAGAACAAAAACAAACAAAAATTCTTTTCACAGTCAGGGATATGGGAAAAAAAAAAAAAAAAAAAAAAACACAGAGAGAAGAAAAAAAAGGAAATGTCCAAAAGTTCACATCAATAATAACAAATTATAGATTAGGGACTATCTATGGGGGGTTTCCATTCTGAGATATGGACACATATGCAGAGAGAAATGGGTGTAAGAAGGAGTTCCATAAACTTTAATTTAGAGTGTTTATATGGGGACTTGTGTCCTACAGTATCACATCTCTTTCCTAATAACCCATCACTCAGACCATATGACTCATCACCCTTCAGTTTCCACCAAATAACCTTAACTCTCCCTCTTCACTGCCCTTCCCTCCCACTGTCTCCTGTGCCACTTAGTGACAAGAGACAACTGATTTGATTCTATTTGTGGACCTAAATACTCATTTTCATAAAGCCTTCAGGAGTTTAATAATTTAAGTGTCTGTTTTTTTCTTATATTTCACTGCAATTTTTCAATTAAAAATGAAAAGCAGGTGAAAATGCAGGACAACTGATGGGTAACTGAAGAGTCTCACCCACTGTTTCATCAAGAACTAATTTAAAAGTAATTTTAGCTACAGGTAATTTCTGTGAGGTTTCCAAACTTGAAAATTATCAGTATATTTGTATAACCTTTGTTTTCTGTTTGCTACAGAAAATTACCAACACATCCTATCTGCCCCTTGGGATAAATTCTACATTTCTTACAAACTATTCAGGCAGTGACAATGGGTTGTTTAATACTGTACACCCTGTGTGGGTGTCCTTCAGAAAATTAATTGGCTGTAGACAAGACGACAGAAAATATTTCCCTCAAGTAGCCCATTTTTCCAAATCAAATTGGAATGTGCAGAATACAAAACTGTAACAGTTTTGTCACCATTAGTCAAAACACCTCTGTCACAGAGGAAGAGAACTGGCTCCAAAGAAATTAATAGCCTGTTCTCATAGTAAATTCACAAGCAGCTCTTTCAGAAGTTACTAACAGAAAAATGTACTTATGTAAAATGTGACTGTCTGCCTATGAAAGAAGTGAAAGGAAAGGAGGAAAAAAGAAAAAAAGAGGCCTCTGGGTTAACATAATATATATTATACATAATACAAAAAGGACATAGTTCCAGTACACTTTTTACGTGACAAATTTAGACATGCTTTAGAATTTTGACATTTTTCTAAATGTGATCCCATGTCTCCTAATCCGTGAACCCCAGGACTTGCTGCAAAGTACAACACTGATGCTTAATATTGAAAAGAGAAGGGAAAATTATATTTCTTTAAATATAATAAGAGAGAAAACTAAATGCAAGACATAAGATCTAATTAAGCTTTGCAAACCTGAGTAAAGTATTGTTCATGTTGTATTAGAAATGACATTTCAGGACAAGGATGTAAATTAACTCACAAGCTGGTCAGAAGTGAGTCGAAGTGTTTTTTTGTAACTGATTCCAGACAATGAGAGATGACTTGAGCTGGTTTGTAATGATCCGAGATTTTGTTTGGCAGCTCTAGGGTCTTCATCACTTGAAGAAGATTCATCTTTTATTCTGTAACATTGCACACAAAAAAATGATGTTATGTCACTAAATGCATCTCAGTATCCATTAAAAATGCATTAACAGTGAGTCACCAAGTCAGCCATTGATTCTCTGCTCCTAAGTACTGTCTCACAGGAGGTCATTCACATCATGGCTTTAAATATATCAATGAAGTGCTGAATTCTCATTCATGCATATTCCCCACTATTCATACTTGGATTGTACTAGCCATTCACTTGTCCATAAGCTAGCTGTCACTGTTTAAATTTTAGAGATGTACGTTAATGTGTCATATCGACTCAAAAATCTCATAGTGGTACAAAAAAAAAACAAAAACAAAACCAAAACATAATACCCATTCAATACTGCAACTGCAAAAAATCCTCAGTTTCAAGAGGACGGGTTCACTATGCTGGCCTTCTCTCTCCCCTTCTCTCTTCCCCCAAGGAATTTAGCAATTCATAGAAAAAATAAAGGCAACTGAAATTTGATTATAAATTCCTTCTTTTAATGAGCAACTTTAGATCACTGGATTATTCTTTTCCAGGATTTGCAGGATTATCCCATTCAGGATATGATGATGAAAAGTCAGAAAACCTGAGCTCCTTTACACAATTCTGTTTAAATACACATCAATATCACCATTTCTTTTTTCTGCTACAACCATTTTTTTTCAGAAATTTTTTAAGGACATTTTTCTTCAGAGAGAAAATTTTCCTACAGTAAACAAATTTATCACTTAGGCAGAAAGTAAAACATCCTTTCCGGTCCTCCAAATCTCATCTTTAAAACAATTAGCATTTGGCCTCTTACTTCAATCACACCTGGATGTTGTTAGATCTTACAAAGTCTTGATCCAATATCAAGGTACTGCATGCCACGGCAAGCAATACTTAAAAGCCTGTCTTATCCTTTGTAACATACGGTCTCAAAAACTTTACTCAATAACCTACATATCACATTTTGCTTGCAAGCAATAAATTCTTAATGACAGATTTCTAAAGCCAGTTAAAATTTAAACGAAGAACACAAATTACAGAATCTAGTGGGCTTGAAGTCTTAATCCCACTTTAAAATTTATCTTTAAACAACCATGTAAGAAACAACCTAAAACACGTGTCATCCTTAAGACGAAAATCAGTCTTTCTGATTTAATCCATGGCACTCTCAAACTCAGAGAGGCAAATGAGATAACAGCTAGCCTCCTGCAGAATGAGGAATCCTCCTTCCAGCACGTTCACCTGGGCTGCAACTGCTGATCTTCAGGAAGAATGACAGCTAATGCTTTTTTGTTTCATAAAAGTGATACTTGAACTTCATGAGCATAAAGCCTATTTGAATCTGGCCCTTTTCAGCTCTAAGTGCAGACAGCATACATACAGCCTGTATTTACAGCAAGATCTGCAGGCACAGAGAAAGAGCAAGGTAGGAGAGTGGTCCCTGGCAAACTCATCCCTCTGAAGCAAGTTAAAGCTCATCTTCCAGAACCCTCCTGAAGGAGAGATTCTGGCCATACAGTATGACTAATTTGGAGAATGCAACAGAAGAGACTTCTGTAATCCTTGAAAGAAGCAATAGAAAACACGAATATTGCCTTTGAAAAAGCCTCTGCAAAGACTTAGATCCCTGAACTTCCAAAGATTGCAGAAACAAATGAAATTGTCAGGCCATAAATATATCAGAAACCTTAGCAACTGATATCTGACAGATGCATGGGATTGTCTATGATGCTCCCTTGAAAACTCTAGAGAGATACACACAGAGTTGGCGAACTGCTCCAATAATTGTTTGTTTTCAAGGGGTTGGAATTTGTGTCACAGAGCTGCCAGCCAAACCACAGAAAACCCAGGGCACACTCACAAGGTCTGAAACCCTGCCATGGGTAGAGCTTTCCTATCCGCACTTATCTGGTGCATTGAATAACAAATTAAATGTATTTCACTGACACAGAATTTCTTTGTTCAAACAAATTGTTTATTTTTAAACAGTAACTCTTGCTCATTTCAGGTACAGATACTTTCGGGGGTACCTGTTTGCCATGCTCAACTGTGAAGAGTCTTCTCCTGTAAGTCCACACTCACTCATACCTCGCTCTGGCTTTGTTTCCTGTAAAAATACAAGCATGAGAAGTTGTGAATTTCCTTTTAGTCAGACAGCAAATGTTTTTAGAAAAATGCTTGAAAACGAAGTTCCATCTTGTACAGGCCCGGTAAAAATCAACAGCATGTTTGTTTCATTGCTTGTAAGCAAAGAAAACTTCACGGGTCTCTCAAGAAAAAAAAAAAAGCTGCACAAACAACTAAAAATTGCAAATATTAAATCAGAAGAATTAAGATTTAGTTTTGTGTGGAATTAGTACAGAAATACCAGATTTCAGATTTAGTATTACTGAAGTTCTGGTATCAATCCTGTAACTACTCAGTTCATGCACCTGAAATACCTAGATTTCATCTGAAAAAGCAAAATATGACTCTGGAGAAGAAAAATAAACAACTAACTTTCACAGAATGATTAAAATCTTTAACACAAGAAAACTTTCCAAACTGATTTTATATCGAGTAGATGCTAAATTCTACTAATTTCATCTCACGAGATTTTTAAACAGTGATATCTAAACAACAAACACCACCACCCCTTTCCATTTTATAGCTAACACTGCTCAACAGATAACCAAATACTCCCACTAAGAGAGAAATTCTAAAAACTTCAGTGAACTTTAAAAATTAAAATCTCATGCTCTGAAGCCCATACCCACAGATCAGTACAATGGTTATTTCACGCAAGGCTAAAAAAGTTCAGCTGAGGCACAACCATAAAAAAAATTAGAAGTCATTTTCTCCCCTCAAGTACTAAAGCTTCACTAGTATAAATTAATATGAAGAAGTTTTATTAACCAACTTTAAAGATTAAATATGTCTAGACAGGAGATCAATATTTCATATAAAGCTTTGATTTTTTTTCCACTGTTCTTTAATGTTCATCCATGGCTTTAAGACCACAAACTTTTAATGCTCAGAAAAAGAAATTTAAAAAGACTTTTGTTAGTTTTCCATCTTAGGTTTTGCTGAATTTCACAGCTTACTACTCATAAATATGTCCGTTCTTCAACTATCTAAAGAAAGCTCCAGAAAGGTAGGTAATCTACATGAAAACATTAAATTAGCGGCACCACTCTTGGATTCTAGGCTCCAAACACAGATTTAATCCATTAGATAATACTGCCTCAAGTTTGGATAATGAAAATAAATGCAGAACCAAAGCACTGCAGACAGATGTCTCAGGCAGGGTCTGACAAAACTTTCTGAAGTCAAAGGAAGTCAGACTTTAGACCTTGTTTAAACATCTTTTAGTGTGCGTATCCTCAGTCAAACTGAATATTGAGTTATTCTCAGAAGCAAAGTTCCAAGGAATGAATATAGAGGTATCCAGCTTTCCCACTGCAACCAGAAGGAAACTGCTTGCTTCTTAAACTTACCTCTTTAATACCACTGTTCCTCCCTCGCCACGAAAACCACCACCTTCCACCTTTTTTGGGCATCTTGTCCCTCATTATAGATTCCACAGTGGCCTGTGATAAATGGATGGTAACATAAAAAAAAAACCAAAACAAAGGACAACCTGATATATGCAAATGAAAGAAAGTGCCAAACACACAATTTTAACTCATAATAAATAGAAGAGAAATAAACATACTGTCTGTGGACCATAAATTCTACTAAAGCAAAATCTAATGGTGTCCAGAGCTGCTCTGAAGTAACTTAAGCATGAATACTTATGGTATTTTTAAAAGGAAAATGAAAAAGAGATAAAAATCAAAGAAGAAAAAAAAGCATAAATAGATATTAGTATAATGTCTAGAATGGAAAATCTACTGTTTTAAAGTTGAAGTTATTTAGTACAAATTATATAAAAAAATCAAAATAGAAAAAGAAAAATATCACTTCTCAAGCAAAACAGTAACAAACTGACATGCAAGAGTTATTTAAAAATAACTAGAGTTCACATTTAATCATCAGTTTAGAAATAAGCAAAAAAGTTACTAGCCTTTATGAGTTTAGTATGATGCTATGAATTTGACTGACAATGTTACAACTGTTTTTCTTTTTAAACCCTGGCTACTTTTCTTTGGTTATATATACTACACCTCAGTAAAGAAAAGGGTTTTTTGTCTTTCAACACTCATAATGACTACAGCTTTATGCACTATAACAAGGAGAGCTGAATTCTTTCACTCAGAGAGCAAGCAAAAGACAAAAGGGGAAAATACTACAGTGAAGGGGAAAATATTATACCACAGTAAAGGTGGCCACAGTGTTTGGTATGCCTTAAAAATAGCCTAGCCACTGTTCAGCTACTGAAAGGAACAATGCATGCCTTCTCTCAATTTTTCCGTAGGTTTTCTTCACTATACTAGCTAAAGTATGTGAGAAAAGATACGACAGAGGAATTGAGGTGAGCAAATAACTTGGAAACTTTTCAAACAAAATAAGAAAAGCAAGGAGCAGATGGAGCGACTGCGAACAGAATGCCACTGTTGAGAACAATGGCTACAATTTAAATATGTCCTTAAACATATGGACAACTTCAAGCATGTGTCCTATTGCCTTTTAGTGAGATAATTCACATGCTTATAGTTAGGGATTTAAATGTATTAAGAACAAGTGATTTTTTTTGCAAAAACTTGAGTTTTCAATCACTTCCTAAAGCCTGTTTTAATAAAGTATCTTAGTACTTAGTTCCATTATTCCAGCAATTAAAAATTTTAATTAACAAGCCATTAAGAAAACCACTAAGATGACTGGTAGCATAAATTAGTAATTTCAGTTTCAGAGGCACAGTTCAGTCAAGTAAACCTTCCCAATCATACAGACTGATCTAATTACATATACTGGCTAGCCCACTAAATTAAATTGCACTGTCTAGAAAATTATCAGCCTTCAGCATGTAAGTTGACGATTAAAAAAAAAAAAAATGAACACACTGAATTTCACACTCATAGACTTCTTAACTGATAACCTATAGGAATGATGGCATAACCATAACACTGCTGAAAGAACTGCCATTTCCCTTAATGGAAAAATATTTCACTTCCATTCTTTCAATTTTATCCTAGGCAAATTCCAAAACATCTAGCATGGGCATCAGTGTTTAATTAAAAATGCAGTTACTTTGCATTATCTTTATGAGATCTCATTGGCATCTATCAGGGTCTGTGGAAATGCCCAACAAATACAGACCAGGATAACTATACACCTTCTGTAGGCATTTGAGTTCCACAGATGAATTCCACCTTTGACAAGTATTTGCATGTATAGAATATTTGCAGTAAAGTACAAAATATCCGACTCTAACATCCTTGAAATTCAAGCCAGGTTTACCACATGCTTGGGACCTTTAGGATCAATTTATTTTATATTGGGATGCTACAGCGCAGCTATACATGCATACATACATGATGTAGCACTAAGAAAGAACACAGTGGTAGAGAGTATTCTGGGCTTTGAAGAAATTTTTATCCCACATTCATGGCAATAGAGATAGTACTCAAATTCACATGTATTAAACCCAAAGACATGTGAAGTACTGGAAATGGTAGAAGGAAAGTTTGAGCCCCAAACTTCATTAAATCCATTGCTAACCAGGATACAAAACAGTACCAATGGTGATACTACTTGGTAGTATTGCAGTATGCCTTTCTGCCTAAGCATCTATGCTGCACCAGGTCCCATGGAACTGAATTAAGTTAATGAATGCATTTAAGACAAGCCAAGACATATAACTACCACATAATCATAGCTATCTGCCACTACCTACCCGGTTTGTTTATGCACAACCAACTGAAAAACAGAAAACTAGCAAGCTACAGACCTCCTTTACCTAGTGTTTAAAGCTTATTCACTGAGGTTAAAATTTCTATCTTCTGTTTTTATTTGATAATATATGCTCTATACAGATAAAATGGAAAGCAGTCATCAGGTATTCAGCTACAGCAAACACAAACATGGGTCAATAAAATTTCTGCTTATAATCCACGTTAATGAAGGAAAACAAGAAGTTTTCCTCATTTAAAATATTTGTAAAGTTCTTAGCCGAGCAAATAAATACTAATCACAGATCAAACTGAGTCCTGCTTATTCAGCCCCTAGCATAAAACTAATTAAATAA
>WYDI02029039.1:0-24395 GCA_009867235.2 Psittacus erithacus | reverse complement strand
CGAAAGTTAGAAACACAGCACTGCACCAGCTACTAAGAAGGAGAAAAAATGACTGCTACTGCTGAACCCAGGACACTTACTCTCTTTGTTAGAAATGGAGCTTGGACACCCTGGTCTTCCTGGGCCCCATGCAGCACCTCCTGTGGAATAGGCTTCCAGGTCCGCCAGCGATCCTGCAGCAACCCTGCTCCACGGTACGGCGGCAGGGTCTGCGTTGGACAGAGTAGGGAAGAAAGGTAAGAGATGTCCACAACACCATGTGTTCGCTTCTGTGGTTATAATGTTGGCAGCTGGAAGTGATGGCTTCTGTGTGAATGCAGATTAAGGCTGTCTGGCTGAATGCAGAAAGTGGAAGGAATTCCAGAGCCTAGGAAAGATGAAGTTGCTCACATGCATGGCCCCTCTCTTTCAATGAGCCTGTGAGCATCAGAGGTTTCAGACCTGCCTCCACCCTCAGGAAGGACCTTTCAGACTTTCACAAGTATTTCTGTCTCCCAGACAGAGGGCTGACCTCCTCAATGAAAGGAGAAGCTGTGTCTGCTGTTAGCAGTGTAGCGTTTATAGATAACAGTTACACTGTTCTGATCCATCCCTGAGGAGGTGGTTGAATATGTGCAGTTTTCATTGCCAATTGCACTATTCCATGCACCGTAATAATTGTGCTGATGCTCCAAAAGAAGTTCAAGACAACATATAGCTTAACTCAAAGATTCAGGACTGCAGGCCTCGACATTAGAAAAATATCTTTTCCCCCACTCCCTTTAAACTAAGATATTTCATGTAAAACTACTAAAAGGCTATACTTTTTGAAACTCAGAGCCATCTGCACTGTTGCACTTCTTCAAGTCCAGCCCTATGTTAAACACAGCTTTCAAGGCATCCTAATTTGGTTTCCAGATTTGACATTTCATTAAAGGCCACCTCTGCTTGGCAGTTGGCTGTTGCTTGTCCGTTGAGTGGCCACTTAAGACAGATATCTCTGCATTTCTGAGAATACAAAGGGCAATTCATTTAACTTCGTTGATTCAGGACATTTTAATGTTTGGATTGATTCGTGGCCATTCACAATGGTTCTTTTTGGTTTTCAAAGACTACGTCTGAGTCAGTTGCAGTCCTGTGTCATTCAATTCGAGAACAATATTGATTAAAAAACTGAACAAAATTAAACTTACCCTTTGAAAAGGTAACATGAAATAGCATTAATTTAAGGCCTGCATTTAGATGCAGATAGTATCTAGTTCAGCTCCAGCTGCAAACACTGGTTTCTTAGGGTCCAGTCAACAGTAGGGGCCAGATCGTGTGAAGAGAAGATTGTCAATATTTAGCACCTGCCATTGCTAATAAATCACTGTTGAGTTGACCATCCACTAGCAATCCAATTGAAAATATTTACCATCTACTCTATGTGACACCTGGGCTTCAGCTTATGAGCTCTTCTGTGAATTCAGTGCACAAAAGTTTTGAGATTAGAGCACTTTCAAAAACCCAATCTGGATGATTCTCCCCAACCATCTCACTGATTTCAGCCTGCTTAACCACTCCCCGTTCTGTACAAAGGGTACCGTTCTCTGCTGTGATCAAAAGTATTGCTAATTTGACTGCTGTGTCAGCCTTCTGCTGGCTTTCTGTGCATGCATGAATCGCATCCAAATGCAGTGTGCAGTCTCGGTCCATCACGATTTTGTCCCTCAGGTGTGCTGACCTGGATATTTTTTTGAGCAATGCTCTTTCTTCTTTCAGATTCTGTAATGAGAACAATCCATGTCCATTGCCGATTTTTTGGTCTTCATGGGGTTCTTGGACTAAATGTAGCGTGAATTGTGGTGGAGGGATTCATTCGAGGCAGAGGTCATGTGAAAATGGAAATACATGTCCAGGCTGTGCTGTGGTATGTATTGTTTATTGACATTGCACAAGGGACACCTATCGACATCTAGCACCTAGGAACTTGACGTTTTATTCCTCTCTCCATCTTGATTTTATTTCTCAAGCTAGAAGGAAATGCTATCCTCAGCTTTTGCTGAAAAGGATGCTGAAATCAACTGGAAGCAGAGAGGCGTCAGATTCACCCAGTCAGTGAAGTTGGTGTGAGAGTGTGTGTCTGCATTTGTGTGTGTGTACAGGAAGGGACAGATAGGTAGGGACAGAGGACTTCTTTAGATCTCTGTAGGCTTAGACATCAAGTCCTTTACTGGAAAGCACTGTACATTTTCTTCCTTCTGTCCTACATCAAAGAATGATCCTATTGAGTCAAGGAAGCCTTACATGCATCAGAAATAGTCTCACTGTCATACTTGAGTAAACAACAGGTCAAACACCTAATTCACCCATCAGTGAGGTAATGGCTACCCATTTTCTCTCTTTATTTTCCCTTTCCTATTCTGGCAGCTGTTTCATGCAACTGTTCTAATTAGTTTTGTGGAGAGCTTTCTTCAGTGTAAGCAGATTTGATCTGGAACCTCCCATCTGTTCACAAGCTGTTTGGCATTTACTCTAGAATCATGAAGTCCTGAAGCATTACATTTATTTCCCTCTGCCAGAAAAGACTGGTTTATTTATTTGTTTTTAAACGAGAACGTAATGTTTGTCACTGGAATTCCTCCCACTAGTGGCAAGAATTGTAAAGACCCCCAAATCACCCCATCCCCATCCAGCCAGAATGTTGTCCGTACTCGAGGGATGCTCTACACCAAGGATGGCATATGGTTAATAGCCCTCCTAGACAGCTCAAAAAGCCAGCCAAACAAAACCAGCTGTAAAAAAAGATAATCTAAACCCATCTTAAAAATAAACCAATAAACTTTTAAGGGAAATAAACCTTACTGACATTTTGTCCTCATGGGGCTTCTCTAGGCTGACCTGAGCACAGCATCTTGGTATCACAGCATAAAACTTGTTTGCTGTTATTATTATCTATTGCCTGAATTATCCTCCTGCCTGTAGTGTACCAAGCTTTCAAAGCCCCACAGGACTCTGAGTCAGCAAAGAAACACAAATCTGAGGGAGAGATAAAAATAGCAAACATAGTTCACCCTCAAGGGTCACCTGAAGCTATACGTGGTCACCACCACTGCATTTGTAGTCATAGAATCGTAGAATAGTATGGGTTGGAAGGGATCTTTAAAGGTCATGTAATCCACCCCTTCTGCAATGAGCAGGAACATCTTCATCTAGGCCAGGTTGCCCAGAACCACATCGAGCCTGTGTGCTGTGCCCAGCACTGGCTTGTGTCTGTGAGGTCAGATAAGGTGGATGGAGGTTGTTGTAGATCAAAAGGGTATCCCCTTATTTTCTGGAATGTAAATAAATCTCTGTCAGTTAGGCTGCTGCTATTTAAAAAGTAAAGAGAGAATGGTTTTCCTTCTTGGCAGGAATATAAGACGTGCAATCCAGAGAGCTGCCCAGAGGTGCGCAGGAACACACCCTGGACCCCTTGGATGCCCGTCAACATCACCCAGAATGGGGCCCGCCAGGAGCAGCGCTTCCGCTACACGTGTCGTGCCCAGCTGTCTGATCCCCATGAGCTGCAGTTTGGGAGAAAGAAAACCGAGAGTCGATTCTGCCCCAATGATGGCTCAGCAGTGTGTGATACTGACTGTACGTCTTGCCAGCTCTAGGAGACTGTAGAGCAAGCTGAGATGGTGGTGGAATGCGTGACCTCTTAGAACAATAAGAACCTGATTGTGGCTACATAAATCCCAACATGTGCAACTAGCGTTACTGCAGAATGGCAGAGATTGAGAGAGAGCCCTGTGGCTTAGAGATCAATACCGTTGTAACTTCTGTGCCTATGGCAGTGTATAGGTTTGCTTTTACTACTGCCAGGCTGCCCCAAAGACAACAGGCAAGTAATCAGGGTATGGAGAAGAGAAGAGCCATTCTGTAGGACAGTGTGTCTCTCTGGAGGTCCCCTTGTGCACTGCCTCTGGGATTATTCCCTTCAGTACTGCTGTGATGCAAGGCAGTGTCCTGAGAATACAGCTCTGACTGCCACAGTTTGCTGCCCAGAAAGGTCATTTATCAGGGTTATCAGTACACTCTGTGTGTGTACAAATTTGATTCTGTGTCTAGCTTAGCTGTAACCCTGTGGAACAAAACTTCCCCGAAGGGCTTTCAGCAGAAATTCTTCCCTAAGGGCACATAAATCCTGGTTTTATTTGTGAGCTGAAAACCTTTTTAAAAGCCCAACAACTGATCAGTTTGTGATCTCATGGTGTCTTGTTTGTTTTCCTTGAAGCTCTTGTTGATGACCTCCTCAAGACTGGTAAGACCTCTGCACGGATTATCAATGGTGGCTGGTCCTTTTGGGGAGCCTGGTCTTCGTGTTCCAGGGACTGTGAGCTGGGGTTTAGGATCAGGAAGAGAACATGCACAAACCCTGAACCTAAAAATGGTGGCTTGCCCTGTGTGGGATCGGCGATGGAGTACCAAGACTGCAATCCGCATCCCTGCCCAGGTAACCATGATCATCTTCCTGCATGAAATTCAAAGGTGTTCTTCACCATCTTAATGGTAGAGCCACAAAAAAACAAAGCCAAACCCAAACAACAAACTGGTATTTCCAAGCTTCTTTTTTTCTTTTGTTTTCCTTTTTTTTTTTTTTAAATTTGGGGAATTTTTCTGTAATTTTTTAAAGCTATTGTAATGACCCATGTATGTGATCTTTAGTGTAGACTGATGTCTCACCGCAGCTCAGAGGGTAGCACAGCCACAACATTTAGTGTAAATAGTCTTGTGGCTTGTCTAGCAATGTTTTTCTTCAAGAAGGTTTGATGCTCCATCCAGCGGGGGGCATCACAGTGCATCTGCTCCTTGATGAGGAGACAGACTTAATAAATGTGGCTTAATACTGTGTAGAGATGCTTGATGTGGTGGTTCTTCTTGTGAACACTTGTTTCTTCCCCCTCTCCTGCTTACGTATTGTTCTTGCGATGGGCATCTACTCTTGACATCAGTTACCATTTCCTGCACAGCCAGCAGGGAGTATTCTTGCCTGGTTTCCTGGTTTTCAAGTTTGTCCTCATGTTTATGTTGCACTCCTGGTCCAGAATAGTAATAATAGACCATTGAGTACTGTATTCTGTCTCACTTATCCTTCTCCTTGCTTTGTAATAGCTATCTAAACTAAATTTAAGTGATCTTACATGAATTACCTTGCCTCTTTGCAGTTCTAGTAATTATCTACCTCTGGGAATATAGTTTGTGGCCTACACTTGAAAATGCTATATTATAATAGTACTATTATGATTCTAAAATTCAATACAATGATAAAATTCCAATGCAGATACTACCAGAATGTGCAGCCGGAGCGTAGTAGGAATGTCAAATATTGCACTCTATGGCCTATAAAAAGAAAATAACTGTAGCTGTATAAAGGCATCTATTAGTACTATTCTGGAAGCTCTCAGTGGCTTTTCACTAATGTCTGTGCCCTTCTGTGCTGTTTTCTCCCCTTGGACACTATGATGTTTTACAGTCTGTTCTGAGTGCATGATTACTATTTCTCTGTGTCTCCCTCCTTCCCTGCCTCACTCAATGTGTATAAACAAGTACTGGGTTTATCTTGCACCAGGTCATCAGGTTACTATCTTCTGAATTAATGGCATGTGGACCTGAAAATTAAGCAGTCTAGTAGCCTGACAAGGAGCAGGGTGAGAATCAGGGATCTTAAGTCCCTCTCTAGTTTTATTATTAACCTGTTATGGGGTTGTGCTGAGATCATAGAATCATGAAATGGTTTGAGTTGGAAGGGGCCTTTAAAGGTCATCTAGTTCAACCCCATCTGAGCAGGGACAATAAATAAAACCTCTGAGTTTCTGTTTCCTGCAGGTTGGAACTTGAGGACACAGGGCCCCCACAGAAAAGTGCCATACAAAGCTCTACTTGGGTTGTACAGCACTTTTTTCCCCAAGTAAATCTGTTGTTGCTGTAGATGAAGCATCAGAAGACAATATAATGATAACAGTGCTGTTTTATAAAAAAGTGTAGAACAGAATATTTCAGTGACTACCCTAAAGAATAGTTTCTATTTTGGCACTGTATGATGCAGAGTCTTTTTTGTGAATAAACTTCATTTTACATCTTCAGAGTGCAGCACATTTGTATCCTCTCTCAATACAAAGTTCTTGTTGTCAGGCTCAAATGTACTGGAGTGCAAGAAACTGATAGCTAGTCTGGGCAGGGTGGATCTGGAAGGTGGGATACCGGGGCTCTCTGGCTTTGTCACCATGAGAGGAGTAATCAGCAGCATCTACCTCTTTCTCCTTGATTTTTATTGTCCTTCAGTGAAAGGCTCATGGTCTTGCTGGACTCCTTGGTCTCACTGCTCAGCCACCTGTGGAGGAGGACACTACCAACGCACGCGGACTTGCACCAATCCAGCTCCTTCTAGTGGAGAGGATATCTGCATTGGTCTGCACACCGAGGAGGCCCTTTGCAACACGCACCCCTGTGAAGGTAGCAGTTCTCATCCCTTCTTCAGCTGGCTTGGGTGCTGGTGGGAGTATGAAACAACTGCAAAATATTTAAAAAGTAAATCAGAAACCTGACCAGTTAGAAGCTTTTCTGTTCATTCAGTAAATGTCTATTCAGCTGGGAAAAAGGAGACATCCCTGTGTTAAACTGCAATGCATCACCTTTCTCTTTACTTGTTCACTAACCCTGGCATTCTGGTACCAGACAAGATCTTTTTAGCGGCTGATCCACTTAAAGTAATTGGAAAAGCAGGAGCTTTTCAGCGTGGAGTTTTTCAATGTGGATGCTTACAAGAGAAACAAAAGGAGTCATCAGTCTGCACAGTTGCTGAAGAAACAATCTTTCCTTTTTCTTACACAGACAGGCAAATGAGCATGTGCTAGACCTCAGAGGACAAGGTTTAGACCTGTGCTGGTTTTGAACTACCTTTGTATATTTCTGATCCAGTGCAAGCTTACCCCTGCCCTTAGGAACATCAGCAAAACTTTTAAATGCTGCAATTTGTTATGGCTGCTTGAGGTATCCCTGGGAGGCCACCTCAAAACTTGGAGATCCTCATGTAACATTGCCCCATCCAGCTCCTTTTATGTCTTTAACCAGAGAGCTGATATACCAGCTTTTAAGACAACTGTGTGTTGTGCAGTGCTCCACCAAGGGTTGGTACAGTACGTATTAAGCAAACCACAACCTGACAAGTAGGATATGATGCTTGCACTGTTATTTGTATTGAGAAAATGAAATCCAATAAATGCCTCTGGATTAGATGTGTGAGAGAGACCTAGGCAAAGAGCTAGGTATCCTTCATCATGAGAGAAGTTTGGTATCAACAAAGGATCCTTTTCCTTCTTGGTGATGTTGTCTGTGTGTTTTCCCAATCTTGGATTTCAGGTGGGTGGTCAGAGTGGTCAGAATGGAGCCTGTGTAATGAAGAGGGTATCCAATACCGCAGCCGTTACTGTGAGGTACACAGCCAAGATTCTTCTCAGTGCGTTGGAAACAGCACACAGTATCAAGATTGCCTGTATAATGAAATTCCCGGTATGTACAGTGTCTAGAGGAGGGAGAGCGTGGGCCAATCCAGGAGAGCAACTCATGCCTGAGACTGTCAAATTAGGCTGAGATTTTCTCTATTAAAAATTAGGTTTGAATGCTTCTAGAAAAACAAGCAAATACACAAACACGGTGTAAACTCCCTTGTCACAGGCACAGGTTAACTGTCATTCCTTTAAGGCAACTTAATATTACTTTAAAAGAGAATTACCTAGATCTGTAATAAATAGCTAGAATGGCTTCCCCTGACTTGAAGCTTTTAACCTTGCATAGTTCATCTCAGGCTGGCTTATAAAAATTAACTTTCTACTCAGTACGGGTATAGTCAACAGAAGGTCCTTGAGTTCAGGTATGAAAAGAAGCATCCTAAAATAGCGAAAAAAAAAAGGAGAGGCAGTTGGAGGAAATTGCTGTGTGAAGTGGGAAGATTAATCCACGGTCTTACAGAGCAATACTGTTGATAGACAGATGGCCATCAACATCTTCCAACCTGTGTTTTGTGGAAATTTAATCTCTCGGACAGATAGCTGATATGGGTCTAGAATAAATAACCCCTTTCCATGTGTTCTGTTCTGGACTGCTGTGCCCTGACTTAAAAATCTGAGATCACTAGGCAATTATATTCTTTTTCATGGTTTTCTCAGCTATCTTCTTTCCCCTAAATTGCAGAAGCCAAAGAGTCATCAGGTAACAGTACTGGAATTACCAGGTCTTTGGCATGTTTTTCACTCTCTGAGCTTGCCATTCAATTTAGAGAAACTCCGAGCTTGCTGCAGAATGTGTGAGCACCTTCTCGTGTCTGGAGCACAGGGGATTTAATTACTTGAAGAAGTGATGGCAAAATGACAAGTTTCTCCAATCTTCTCTTTTTTAGTGATCCTGCCAGCCTCCAGCATTGATGAGAGCACAAACTGTGGAGGTAGGTACCACTAAACTATATATATTATTTTTATCTTAACCTGGCTTCTTTTCTCTCTGCGCAGTATCAACCAAACCATTAATCTATACTGCTCATATCCCACTGATAGCCTTAATTCCACTGGAGTCTTGCTGTCTGGGTCAGACTGGAGGAATGTATTGCATGTCCACTTCTCAGTTCCAAGATCTTTATTTATTTTGGGGTTTGGATTGATCACTGAGGGTCATTAATTACCATGGAGCACATTGGTTGTCTCTCTCTACCCACAGGGTAAATGGTTCTAGAGAAAGGAAGAGCTATTCCTTATTCCAGCACTGTAAGCCTCCAGCTGTTCGAAAGCAGGTGTTTTTAAATAACCTACAAATATTTCAGTGAACAGGGCCTCTTGGACATCTCCTTTGCTGGTATAGGATGAGATTAGAATTTATACTTGTCCTTCAAATGCTTCTTTTCATTCAAGTCCTCACCTTTCATAGAAGTTGTGTCTCCTTTCTGCACGTAACTCAGAAAGATCCAGTCATTAGTGTCAGTTTCCCACTGCCCTAAGAGGCCCAATAGTAAAAATGCAGACAAAAATGGCAGGTTCCTTCAACATTTTAAAATGCTATTTTCACACTAATGACTATGTCAATTCCTGCTAGCATCACATCACTGCTTTCCTGAAATCTAGATGATCTGTAGGCTGCCAAAATCTCTTCTTCCTGCAGAGATCATGGCAGAAAAAGGCATGCCCCCTGGGGCACAGAAATGTGGCCTCTTGCTTTGTGACTGTGGGGCAATCAATGGAATTTCAGCACCTGCATTGTCACAGTTGGCTTTCTGCCTTACTCCTCCCTCAGAAGGTGCAGGGTGTCTGCTTCACTCCCAGGACTCCTTGCTACAGCTTGCACTATACTCGAGTGCTATATCCACATATCCTTCTTTTACCACCATTGTATTTGCTGTTGCCATCTATTTTACCATAGCTGATATCTATTACTTAGTGTTGTACAATATTAGTCAAAGAAGTCAATCAATAGAAATTGTTGATGCATCTCAGAAAATCTGTATTTTCAAAATGATGAACCAGAAAGCTTCCTCCTCAAGGAACTCCACTGCAAACAAAATAATTCATTTTTTTCACTAAGATATGGCTAAAAGTTGCCTGAAGAATCAGATGTGTCTTTCAAATTTGAGAGTGAAATGTGTGAGAGCTTTATGTTTTAGAAAGTACTTCCTATTCTAGTCACTTGCAAATGTAGCAATGAAATGAAACATTCACTGCAATATACTCAAAGCTGGGCAAGAGGAGAACATGGCACAGTGTCATGTGGCTTTACCGAGCACAGTTGCATATTCTGTGTTTTAGCTCTCCTGAGTGATCTAAAGCAGGTGGAGGTTATTTAAAAGGAAATGTCTCGTTGGAAAAGTCTTGTAACATTTAGTAGAAAATTATCATCTTTCTGCCAGTGTTTTGGACCATCATCCAAAACACAATAGAAAGTGGTAATCTTGTAATAGAATTTTATATTGTGGGTTAAAAAATAAATGTAGCTCATCCGTCTAATAAATTCTGTATGTTCCTTTCTATAATTATGATTGAAGTACATTTCTTTGCTGTAGAACTCTATTAGTTTTATTCTTTTTAAACTCAGGAGGATATTTTTTAGCTAAAGATTAGAGGAGTGCCATAGACTAATGGGCAGAATTCTCTATTTGAAAAGCATATCAGTTAAAATGTAAGATGGCACCAAAAAAATGCACACCGTGATCAGACTAGGAATGAACCTCATTTAAAGCCACTCTCTGAGTAGTCCCTTCTATTTCTCTGCACACAGTCAAGTCAACACAGCAGTCTGTCCAAATGAATTGGCTTTTTAAGTATTATGGGAATTTTACTGCTTCAATTGCCACCAAGCTGATATAGCTGACCCCTGGGACAGCTGCCCTGTGGGGTCAGCAGTCAGGGCCCCCCCCAGGCACTGGGGCCGTTGCCATTTCTGAAAGATGATAGAGCAAAGGCAGAGGGAAGGCAGTAGCATTTGGAGTCATCATCGCCAAATCTTTTTCTGTATTTTCTCACATGCACATAGCAAAAGAAAACACGGTCATAAAGTTTTGCCACCCAAAATTGCCTCTGGTTGCTTCATTAACTTGATGGCTGTAAAGGTTGCTAGTGTTAGTTCTGGTGTCAGTGGAGATCTGTTAGTGATTGGTTTTACCATGAGATTAAAGATGACCATAGGATTTACCATGGGATTTTTAACCCCCTCTCTGAGGTGAGGGAGGAATTAGGAAGGTGTACTGTTTGAATTTTTCTTCCTCCCACCAGCCAGAGTGGCAAGTTAGGTACCTCCTACCACACAGGATGCACAACTGCAGCTCCTTCCAGAGATCAGTGCTGTCCTTGGAGGGTGCTGCTGCAATCCCACATGGAAAGATCTCTGTTGGAGGCTATTATAGTCCAAGAGCTTTTCTGTTTGAAATTTTTTCACTATAGCTACCCTGCTGGCACCTGTCTGCAACTGGCTTCCTATCTTTGCAGGTTATGGAGAAAGCCAACAAAGAAGTGCTTTTCAAGCAGTTTCCCCCTTTCATTTGTCCACCTTATCTTTCCCATTCCCCTGAGGACCCCTATTTCGCTGTACAATGCACCTCAGAGGTAGTGCAGACATGGCCAAAGCAGTGCCACCCTGTGAATAAGCAAGAATGCTGAGCACACTTGGATTACATGAGGGAGGAATGTGTATCTCCCCCACCCCACACACAGAGCCATAGGCATTTTGGGCAGCTGACAGAAAGGGCTTTTCCTTCCTTTCCTTTCCCTTCAGAGAAACACTGAGCATTTTTATCCCCTTACTCCCATGACATGCACATGCTTTGAAATCCATTAATGTGCATTGTTTGTACGGCTCATTTCTTTAGCTGTCAGCTTAACATAATGTTTAGTTTCAATACCAATAGAGGGGAGAGAGGAGAGGCAGGGAGGGAGCTTTGAGAAAACAATGCACGAACCTGTTAAGCTGCACAAGGCAGAACTGCAGTGGGGAGACCAGTTTGCAGGGAGATTATGTCAGTTTATGTTAGAATGCAAGACTCTGGCTTCAACAGCTTATCAGTGTTGATCCCGAGATGTCATAGCTCTGATTTGTTCTTGTAGTCATGTTGTGGGAGGGAAAAAGGCTGTTCTTTAGACAGCATCTCTTGTCATTTCTTTTGCAGGCTTTAGTCTCATCCATCTGATTGCCACTGGGGTCTCCTGTTTCTTTGGCTCTAGCCTCTTAACGTTTGTGATTTACGTGTACTGCCAGCGCTGTCAGAGGCAGTCCCAGGAGTCGACCGTTATCCACCCAACCACTCCCAACCATCTCCATTACAAGGGCAACACAACCCCCAAGAATGAGAAGTACACCCCTATGGAGTTCAAGGTAGGAGAAATACCATGAACAGATTGATAGTACCTGAGCAAATTCTGTATTTATGTCATAGTTGGAATTGAGTGGGTTTGTGTGTCTGTGCCCAGCTACTGGCATTACACATATGGTTGAAGGGACATTTAGCCATACTGTCACAAAAGGGTTAAAAGGTCTCATTGCTGCAATGAGATTTTGCTCTGTTTCACAGTCCTGATGAATGCCAGTCTGGCAAGTACCTACTAAGATACTCCAGCCCATTCTGACTATTGTATTTATACAAATTGTTCCCTAGGAAATCAGTAAGAGCTCAGTTCAGTGCATTGTTAATGCATGGTAAGAGGAAATGGAGGGGAGGAAGAGTAAAAATGGAAACTTCATTAGACAAATAGTTGGGAAAATGGTTATTGGAAGGATAAGATTCTGGAAATGCTTTGCGAACTGCCAGATTGGAGAGAATGAGAAAACAGAGAGGGTTCTGGCCCCTCTCTCGGTACTGGGCAGAACTTATCCCAGTCAGCCATGGTATGAATTCAATGATAGCAGCAGACTTGGGAGCTGAAGCCTTAGAAGAAAATGGGCATTGAACTGGAAAACTCTGTTGGCATGTCTGCTTGCTAAAGAGAGCACCACCCATTATCTGAGCAGATAGGGCTGAGTACAAGAGCCATTATGTGGAGACAGTAGCACATCACTGTATGTGATGAGCAGTGGGATGGGTGGAGGGGCTTCATGTCACCGTGGGAGGAACAGCCTGCCTGAGGTTACTTGAGCAGTGTAAAGCATTATCTGGGAGATGAACAAAAAACAGAAGGAATCCCTGCAGCTCCTTGTTCCGTCATATAGCTATGTGCTGTTGACATTTTGATTGTCTGCTTCTGCTGATCGGCCTGGCTTCTAACTGAGACCCAACAATAAGACCAGTGGTGGGATCGCTGCCATAGTCTAAACTCCCTGGGTGTTGGGGACTGTTTCTGTGTAGGGATTGTATAATGCTGGGCACAGGACAACTGATACACACGGCCACAATTTGCAATGTGAATACACTGGGAGCTAAGAGCTTGTATCAAACCATTTGAAAAGAGTCAGTGTTGATTTGGTGTTTTAAAGGAAAACAGTTTGAGCTGAAAATACAACAGACCAGTTTGGCAGTAAGCATGTGCTGAATTCCTTGTGTTGGTCATTGCACCCCCTCAGAGGATCCCACCACCTATAAATGCAGTCTCAAAACCACATTGCCTAGAAGCATAAGGCTACAGTTTAATAAGGGTGCAGCATCATAATGCGAGTCAGCATGGATTTTTGGAAAGTAAATCATGTCAAGCAAATTGGATTCCTTTTTTAAATTAAATAAATATTGATCTAGATAGGAGGGAAGCTGCAGACATATTGAGATTTTCAGAGGCTTTTAACAAAGTTCCACAGGATGCATTATTCTACACATTCCGCATACATGGGTTAGGTGATAAATTATTAAGACAGGTAAAGAACTGGAACCTGATCCTGGAAGCGTCAAACGATGAGAGTAATCCTTTCAGTTATGTGAGTAGCTGTGGCAAAGTCAATAGGAAGTCCCAGATGAGAGAGGCTAGCAGGAGTAAAGAGATGATCAAGAGTGTTCTCTTATTTCTTACATAGCAAACAATGAAGAAAAGAGACAAATTTATTTTTGTGGCCAAAAGCAGGTAGTTACGGGATTGGCTTTGTGTTAACATTTTCTTCATTATTTATATTGTGCTATTGTATGTTATCATATGATGCTGAAGTAGGTAGAATGCTTACAATTAAGAAGGATGAAGTTGTTCACAGAATGATCTTGATTAACTGAGTAAATGGGTTATTTAATGCAATATGTCTATGCCAAGTAATGCAGTGGAGTAGAAGAAATAAATCTAAGAAAAGTTTAAAATAGCAGCAGATTAGTTAATGTAGTATCAGGAAGGAGTTGACCTCTGAGATAGATCCATCTCAGAATACTTGATCTAGTGTGTAGTAACAGTGAGCAGCTGTTAAAGGCTTCTTTTGAGGGACATAAAGAGCTCAGGCATTAGATCAAGTTTTGAAAATTCTAGTTTACTTAAAGGAAAGCATTATTTAATTGGGACTGTATGAATTAGGCTGGAGGCAGAAGGGATTTGAACACAAGGAGAAATAGACCAGATGGGCTTATTTATAGAATGTTAGGAAGTGAAAGAGTTCAAGTACATAAATCTGCAGTCATTGGACAGACTGAAACTAAATGTTTAGGAGCAAGGGGCTACTTGGCGAGAAGAACTGGAAGTCATACACTTTGAGTGGAGAATGAAGCAGAGAGGTATACAGAAAGGATTAAATCTTTTACAAAGTGAAGCTCCTTTTCTCTATTCCTGTTGGATATTTCCTTGTGTTCATAATCTCAATCGACCCCCATTTTTTAAACTCTTGCCTGAAAATGGCTCATTTAATACTACAAATTTGTCGCTCCCCAGTGTTCCCTTGAAGCATATAGCATTAGTGCGGTAAGAGGAAGGCTCTGTGTGCTCTGTGCTGTGTAATTACTTACAGAACTTGTTATTAGCTAGCTTTATATTTAGGAATAACTGGCAGATTTTTCTAAGGGTCAGGAGGGAGTTTTTTATGCCTTCAAGGAGCATATGTGGTTTTATTGTGATGCTGAGCAATTAACATTCAAATGATGGGGAGCTAAAATTCACCTTATGGAAAATGAGGGTTGGACTGAGCTTGGATATGGGCCCATCTGAATTTAAAATGTGTATGTATGAAAGAAAGTGGAAGCATCTGAAATACCAGACTCTAAACCCAAATAATTTTCTACTCAGCACATACTAAGAAGAGGCCCCAGACATGTTTTAGGTAAGAAAAGGAAAAGAACCATTGTAGGTGTGTGTGTGTGAAAGAGTTAATAAATCCACAATTAAGGAAATACAAGGTGTGTAGACTACTTTTCAGTAACAGAAAATGATAACACGCAGTGACATGATGGTAGCAGAAGGCTGACCATATGCACAAGTCTATTATTTTCCATTCTTTGATAATAATAATCTTTCTGCAACCATCTTTAGTTTGTTTTCATCTTGAAATATCTCTGGTCTCCAAACAGCAGGTGAACACGGTAGAAAGTTTGGCAGTATTACATTCAAATGCACTGAATGCAAACTCATAAATCTTGGTGAATTTTATATGAAGGCAGATTTTGATGAAGTGCTAGTCAATATGAGTCTTGTTGGACACTTCAGCACGGCAGTGCCGTAATGCAGATCAGCTGTAAATATCATTCATGATGGTGACCTATTGATCATATTTATCCAATGCTAACTTGCATAAGCAGCGTTTTGCAGAAGAGTGTTTTATTTTTGCTGTCTCCTTTTCTCTTCCTGTTTTGCTTTCTCAGGAATGCTGTGAGCCTTATTATTAGCTATTTTAGCCATGATGTCTTAAGAGATTTCATGCATATGCATTTACCAGCAGCATGTTGATTTTGATTTGTTATTCACAGATCGTAGGGGAGAGACCTTTTGGGTTACCTAATAAGCAGTTCATGTTTCATTAATTGGTTAGAGTTCATACAGCACTCTGACACTACTGAAGACTGTGCAGAACAAGAGCATAATGAAATAAAAATTATCTGCTCTTCACATTTTGGCATGATGGGTTACAGAACCACCTACAACCTTCCCAGCACTGCCACACAGATTAGTTAATAACTGGCCATCAAAGCAGAGAGGAGATCCTCTTTTTTAACATCTTGCTTCAGCTGCTGAGTGACTGACATACGTGAGGTACTATTAGAGTCATGCTGATGGAAAGCCAGATGATCATGGAGTAGAAGCAGGAGGATGTAGGGTCAAGGCTGAACCTTTGTAAATTGGGAGCTCTTGGAACAGCCACACATGGAGAAAGGGTTTGGACTGAACTTCTTCCTATTGCTAAATCCTCTGCCAATAAAGAAAGCCAACATTTTATTCTACACAGGATTTGGACAGACAAAGGCATCTGCACATTGGTCCAAATCCAAAATCTGATGGCCTTTGGATCAGGCCAGATGGGACTAGTGAGAAATGTAAGTTTGCAGGATGGTTATGATGATGATTCTGCAGATTTTCTTGTCGCTTGTGCTGAGCAAACCTCCTTCTGTCCTTCCTTCCTTAAACACAGCTTTAGTCATGAGTCACACAGTCAACATCTTTCTGTACTGATGCCTCAAATAAGCTGAGGAAGCACCTGAGCATTGCATCTGATCTGGATGTCACCTTTGCTCTGAGAGAAGCTAAGGGCCAAACACTGAAGTTGTGCTCAGCAAAATAGTCATTTATGTCAATAAGCAAATTTATTGTCAGGGGAAAGAGGAGGTGAGAACCGAGTGAGATTGCAGGATATAGCAATGAAAGAAGGAAACTAAATACTTGATGTATCACCTGATACCTGAAGTTTCTAGGAGGACACTAGAACGACACACATTAATTTCAGTAGGACTGTGAGTCCGGCACTTCCCCAAAATTATACAGCAAATATATATGCAGCTGCATATATGGGGGGGGAATATTGGGACTCTATAAATTATAATGAATATTTTTCAATAAAGTAAGAACAATGTTCTTGAGAATCAAACAACAGTGCAGAGCATACACCCCCAGTGAAAGGCTCCAGACACTGTGATCTGCACTTCATTGCTAATCCCAAATAATTCATGGTAATAAAATAGCAATCTCAAGGGTTATGGAAAAGAAACCAATTCTGTCTTTGGATGAAGAATCCTTCTGAATAAAGCAAGAGGCTGGGTGTTTGGTGTGGCATTCAACAACTGCATAAAGAAATAAAGCTCAGGGTATAGGAAAGTGGATCCCTGTATGTACTGCAAATGTCTCTCTCTGCTGATGGTCATTGCTGCTGCAAATCACGCTGTTTTTTTATAGCGGGGAGAGAGCAAGTGGTTCAAGTTTAAATGAATTTTAACTCCTGTCAAGTGCCCTAGAGGAATGTCTATGTCAGCCTTGGTCTCTGAGGATGTTTGTTTCTCTCTGCTATGGAAAACTTAGGGCTTCAGTGTCCTGTCGCTTAATTTGATATGTTGCTACTTCAACCAAAATTGGCTAATCCATTTATTTGTAGTGATCACAGCACATACATTGATAGCCCTATGATATACGCATTTTTCTTTTCCTGGTGACCCTTTTCCTGTGCATCATCCAAGCCCCAGGAAGCGTCTATAAAATTCAGACATAAGCCAGCAGTTGATGATACCCAACATCAGTAAGTTATGAACAGCCTCCCTTAAGTATTTGCTTTAGCTGCATGGCGTTTTAGAGAGAGATTTAGCTGATGTATTCAGCTGGAAAAAATAAATGCATATATATATATAAATATATAGGAAATCAGACTGAAACATAAATTTTGTTCCTAGTGGATTTCATTCTTAACAAAGACCATTTCCCCTGAACAAAGTGGCATTTAAGAGCATTAAGTGCTTGAATGGTAGAGTACATACTTTTAGTACTTACCGTGAGTATAGTATTATTTGAAAAAGAATAGTAGGGGTAGGGGGTGGTATTGGCAGCCGAGCATTGTGCCCTTTCTTGTATGATCCTGCAGTTGCAAATATCACTTCAGGGAACTCTCAATTTACATAATGCCTGCTAGGAAGCAAAAGCAAGAGAGCTTACTGATGGAGGAAAAAAGGATTAAGTGGTGCATCTCAGTCAAAATATATTAGTGTCTTTTCTCCCCTTTATCATTGGGTCAAGCCAAATTGAGCAGTCAAGCATGCCTGGAGGTGTGGCTGTCCTAGGATGATTGTGCATATAGAGTGACGTGCATCTCCTGGAGGTGTCCTCAGCCCATGGCAGCAGTGGCTTAGTGGGTTGCTGTGTGCAAGTCACAGATATCTCCCTCTCATCAATACATTGTTTAAGAGTAGGAGAAGCTGCCAATTCAGAACAAAATGTCACTTTGCTCCTGCTCCCTCTGGGATGCTAAGCAGCTGCTCACAATGGTCCCCCATTGGGAACTGGTTCCTGCTCCATCCACTTTTCATAGAAATCCTTCGTTAATTTGCAGGGCTGTTGCTGCTCACCATGGGATAAGAATCCACATTATTCCTCCTCCCTCACCATTTAGAGAGTCCAGCATTCGGGATCACTTTGTTTTCTTCTTTAAGCCATATTGAGAAGCTTTAAGTGACACTGGGATTAGATGCTTCATATTCATCCTGTCATGTTTTTCTCTGTTAACTCAGCCTTCTCTCCTTACTTGTACAACCAAGTGTATCTCCTCCATGCTCTCTCTTCTTACAGGCTGAGCTAGTCATTATGGATGCTCAAACTAGTCTTCCTTTGAGGTTGTATTACTGCAGCTGTGATAATCTGTGGATACAGGCAAGACTGGTTTATAGGCAGACAAGTTTTGTGTTTAATTAGATCAATGAATATAGCTGGAAAAAGCTGGCAGGTTTTTGAACATGTGAGCTGCTATTTCAGACTTGAAGATAGACAGGTGTGTTCAAAAGTTTATCTGATTTTTCCAGCTACACTAATTGATCTAATAATGGATATTAGCTTTTTCTTGCAATTTTTGCCTTTCCTAATTCTCAGAGGTTAACATGTATCTTCCCCCACCCACCTGCGCTGGAAGGAAGAGAATTAAATGAAAAAGAACTGCAGGAATGGGAATAACAAAATCACACTGTACTTACTGCTGTGTATTTACATGACTTCCCTCTACTGGTCTGAAGAAGAATATTTCAAAATATACCCTAGGCTTATTTGCTGAAAGTTAATGTTTCTCCCTTGGTCCAGGTCCTTGAAATGGTTCTTCCCTCCTTGTTCCTCGAAGCTGTGGCTGGCAGTGTTACGTGCATTAGCTGAGCTGGGAAATCCTGAGCATTGCCAGGATGTGCAGGAAAAATTAACTATGTGTTTACCGAAGAGTTTAAAGGGAGCCATGAAGGATCCAGGGAGCTAAAGTAAAGGAAGAGGATAATATTAGACAAACAATAAATACCAGAAAATTTGTAACCTTTGTGGTATGCTTGGAGGGGAGCTGTCTCGCTATTCTCCTGGAATAGCTCCACTAGGAAATAATGGATTTTTTAAGTAGAATTATAAAGAAATTGAGCTGCATGTATACAAAATAAAGATAACTCTATCAGTATTCAGAACTTGAGCTCAATGTCCAGAATGAGTTTGACAGTTCTGAGAGAGAATAGCCGAAATACCTTAGCTGGTTTTTTCACGAACCATGACTGCCCTGTCCTAAAGAGCCGTTGAGAGCTCAGGGCTGCTCAGGATGTACTGGCTGCTGCCCCAACACGAGCTGCACCAGCTACAGCAACACTTACATCCATTGCCTGGTGCGTCATTTATATATTCACAATAGGTTTGGTGTAGGGTAAGCAGGAGTAGCTCTGCCTTATTCCCTTGTAGCTGGGGGAATCCTCATTAAGTCAGCTCTAAGTCCTGAGGTTTGGCACAAAGTGTGTGAATAAAGGAAAGAACTGAAAATCTGCGGAAGAAGGAATCTAGGTGGACCATATCCCAGAATCTGTGAGAACCGTCTAATGAACAACTCCAATTACCTTTATAATACCATGGACCTTGGGCAAATCCCTAGTGCCATGAAATGCAAAGGTAATACCAAAGCATTTGTAAGGAAGCAGGACAATTTCCTCCCAGCTAATTGAGTCATAATTAAGCTACTGAAGTCCAAAGCACAAAAGTCACATGAGTAGCTTCAGTAAGTCTGTGTGGGAAACACCAGTTGAATTTGGGGATAAGACAAAATATCTGTAATCATACAGGCCCACAGTTGATAGAATATGCCTTGACCTTCCCTATTCAACAAAGCGTATTGAGTCCTACTTGGTCTTTAAAATTCGACAGAGTAAGGGCCATATGAGAGAGTGAAACCAGGAGAAACAAATGGGATTGACTCAACTATACTTTCAGTTACATCACTGGAAACTCACTGAAACAAATCTGTGTCAGTATTAATATGCAGACAAATTGGAATTAATATCTGAGTGGCAACATGTCACATATCATGATGAAATGAAAGGTGGTTGGGCTGAACTGACAGCTGAGCCAGGACCTAAAGCTAAGCAGGAATAAATCAAGCACAATCACTTTTTACACAGAGTTTCAGTGTTAGAGAATTAAGAGAAAGCCCAATGCTGAGCTGCATAAGGACAGATTCTCAGATGGTTAAAAATGTGGCTTTACTGGTACATACACCTAAAGAAAAGAGGATAGCATTTGTGTATTAAATAATCTGAGATGTGTAAATGGAAATTGACTTGGACTGGAATGCTTCAGTAGTGACTGAGATCTGGCTAATGGGCTGTGAACATTGGGCAATCATTAATGGGAACATACGGAGCTACGGGGAGGAGCTGTTTGGGGCACTGCAAGCAGTAATGCAAGGTTTGGCTTTATTTAATATCTTCATTAATGACCTTGGAGAGGGTGCAGTCAGTGTATTAATTAAACCAGCAAAAGATATTAAACTGGGAGGTGTGTCAAAAAACCAGCCACTGGTATAGAAATAATGGAAAATTACCTGAGGAGGTTATAAATGTAGAGAGGAAATAACAAGGTGAGATGCAACATGGTGAGAAAACAAAGCAATCTTGAGGAAAATAATCAAAAAGCATCTATTTAGAGGGTGGGAGATATTTGGAAAGCAGTAAGGCTATGAGAGACTGAATGGAATTTGCAGATGGCAAATTAGGCCCAGTTTTTGCTTTTATTTCTAGTTTTACTCTTTTCTTTTGTTTTTTTTTCACCACTGCAGTTCCACCTTTGCAATTCTAAGTGTAGCTCTGTAGGCTGGCACCAGACTGCATAATTTGCATTAGTAATTCACCAGAATAAGGTGCTGTGAGACCATCTGAAAACTCAGGGCTGCTCACTCCAATGTAGCTGCAGTGAGGCAGTGAGAACTACCTTCCCCAGACAGACCTACAGACTGTCACTGTGACCTTAGTAGTTGCCATCAGCTGAAGGCCAGTATAGCCCGGTTGGTCTAGATGATCATGTCCACCCAATGTGGACTGTTTATCCCAATCTACTCAGTGCTTGCCAGGCCACACCTGGAATACTGTGCTCAGTTTTAGTCCCCACTATACAAAAAATGTGGCTGGAGAGGGTCCAGAGAAGGGCCACAAAGATGATCAAAGGACTGGAAAGCCTGCTGAATGAGGAAAGGCTGAGAGAGCTGAGCTTGTTCAGCCTAGAGAAAAGAAGGCTCAGGGGAGACCTGATCACCATATTCTAGTATTTAAAGGGTGGCTACACAGAAGATGAAGACTCCCTTTTTGTAAGGAGGCACACGGAAAAGACAACAGGTAATAGGCACAAGTTACTGCTGGGGAGATTCTGACTGGACACAAGAGGAAAATTTTTTGCAAAGAGAACAATCAGCCATTGCAATAATCTCCCCAGAAGAGTGGTGGATTCCCCAACACCGAACGCTTTCAAGATTTGGCTGGGCAGGGTGCTGGAACATCTAGTCTAGGTCATGCTTTGCCTAGAAAGGTTGGACCAGATGGTCTTTGAGGTCCCTTCCAACCTGCTACTATATGATCCTATGATTCTATGCTCCTATGATTCTATTAAACTTAGTTTTAGAAGGTAGTGGTTATACTTTTGGTGAGTTAGTCTGAGTGCCAGAGCATGTGCAAGGATGGGTGCTGTAGCTCAACTGATGAGCCTCTTTAGTAACCCTATTGTATACGTGAGGCACCCAGGAAGGGCATACACCAAGGCATAGTAGTGCAGCAAGGAGACAGTTTACACCTTCCCACGCAGCTGAGATCATGTCTGCTATATCCTGTGCACCAGCTATATTGGGCAGCAGATTGAGGCAGCCCTGATTTTCTCTTTTGTATCTGGAGCCATGTCATGTGTGTTGCCACCACCAAATTACTGGCAAGCCAGGGATAAATAGCAAGCTTTAGGCTAGACACCTGCACTTGCCAGTGGGAAGATTTCCATCAACTCCTTGGACTTCAGTTTACAGTTCAGAAAAATACTTAAACCTGGATTTAAGTCTAAGCAGGAGCTCACTTCAGTTTGCTTTACAATTACATACAGTTTGTCATCTTATTTATGTGCTTAAAGTCAGAGATGTATGAAAGTATCTTTTGACAATGGCCCTTTATGTTGCCAACTCTGAAGGTTTTTATAAGTTTAAAATGGCAGTAATATAACCTCACTCCCTCCTAAGGATGAAATAGTTATTTTCAAACAGCTGTAGAAACTGTAGCTATTCATTTTTTTATAATTGAATGTTAGTTCCATTGTCAGCCTGAGCACATTTACAGATGCTGCCATCATTTGGGAGTGGTTTAATTTATTTACCAATAGCAGCAAACAAAGAATTTCCAGTCTAAAAATATGGTAAGCTTCCATCCAAAAATCACATGCAATCATAAGTTTAGTGTCCCAGTGGTATATTTTGTATCTCTTTTTGAGAGGAAAAACCTTCTGTAGAAATTAGGTTCCTCATCTGTGCATCTACACTTCACTGTAAATCCTGCAAACAAAGAGCCTTATTGATTTCATCAGAAAACTCAATACATAAACCCTAGCCACTGCTACCTTTGACTTCAGCGTCGGCAGAGCTCAAGAGATTTTATAAAAGCATCAGATGAGGTAGTTTGTTTAGTGTAAGACACTAAGAAAATCTTTAGGAAAGATCAGAGAGAAGAATCAGTAAAATCTTAAAAATTACTCTTAGCTTGTGGTAAATACATGGGTCTCATAAGGTCTTTCTGGCAACTTTCTGTCTTTCTGGGATCATTGGTAATGCATAGCTCAAGAGGCACAGCAGTGTTGCGGCATCCAGTTGATCAGAAAAAAGGGTGCATGTGGGTTGGCCAGACATCATTTACCTTCTTGGTGCCAATTATTGCCAAAAGAGGTTATTTTAGTTGTATGGTTTGTTTTGTTGAAATATTATTATGCTAATTATTTCCCTATTTATTGGTTCGTATACTTCTGAAATGTCTGCCTTGGTTCTTCCAGAGATGTACAAGCTGTGGGGAAAGTTTCATAATACTAACATATTTCCACAACCCCAAGTCATTTGGCTAATGTTCCTAGAACACAAAAAGTAACATCATTTAGCAAGAAGCCATGGCTAACACCATAAAACAGCTGATCTGCATCAAAAAGACATTTTGCTCCATCTGATTTCGCTGCAAGAAGCAAACAACTTAAAAGGAGCACAAAAGAACCTAAATGTTGGCTCTTAGCTTCATTAGACCATTGCACAATTCCCTTATTCCTCCATTTTCCTGGGGAATAAGGGGGAGTAATGGCCATCCCACTGTTGCTACAGGAAATCTGTTAGATGCCGTTCCAAGGAAAATTGGAAAGGTTACCTCAATTCTTCTAGGGCTAATTGTGAGACTGAGTTCGGTGGGAATGTTGGCCTTGATTTGTGCAGAGGTAGGATGTAGGATGCACATGGGCTTCATCTGGATATTGCTAGAAGGAATGAGCAGAGTTGCTGTCTGCTACCTGGACCCTGATTTTAGACTCTTGCCTGTGTCCACAGTGGACAACCATGGTTAGCAGGGACTGGAGTTGTTACCCTCAGTTCCATAGTGCCTGTGCTCACTTTGTGATCAAGGAAAGGACAAGTTTTTCATTGTAGTGCACTGGGATATTAGAATGTCACAATCTTGCAAGATGGGAAAGTGCTGTTATGCAGTTCTGGCACAGGCGACGCATCTCTGACAGAGTCCTGCCCATTGGAAATGTGCATGCTGCATTGTTCAGCCTCTTAAGACATTAATGTGATGATAACTTAAACAAATGCTAGACAGAGTGGTTTGAAGTTGCCGAGAAAGGTCACCCAATTTTTCCTTTGCTCTTTTACCTTTTCAGAAAGGCAAGTGTCATGGTAAAAGGTGGTAGAACCTGTTGGCAAAGAAGCAGTGGAGAAACTATGAGGTTGGGGGAAATTATCCTTACTCACTGACTTCATGGCAACTGTGGTACTGCATAGCTGGTAAAGATTAACCTACAAAATTCTTGGGAAATTTGCTGACTCTCCCCATGCCACTGCCAGAATAGAAAAGATCTGGAGCTCAAAGAGAATGCTGAACTCCATAAAGTTGAATGAGAAGATTAAGAAAATCTTGCCACTGCATGTCAGCCTGTGGGAATGACTTTATATCTCTTCTTAGAATCATAGAATAGTTAGGGCTGGAAAGAGCCTTAAGATCATCCAGTTGCAATCCCCCTGCCATGGGCAGAGACAACTCATACTAAACCAGGTTGCCCTGTCCAACTTGGCCTTGAACACTGCCAGGGATGGAGCATTTACCGCTTCCTTGGGCAACCTGTTCCAGTGCCTCACCACCCTCACAGTAAGGAACATCTTCCTTATATCTAACCTGAACTTTCCCCGTGTAAGTTTGAACCCGTTACCCCTTGTCCTGTCACTACAGTCCCTAATGAAGAGTCCAGCATCCTTGTAGGTTCCCTTCAGATACTGGAAGGCTGCTATGAGGTCTCCACGCAGCCTTCTCTTCTCCAGGCTGAACAGCCCCAACTTTC
>WYDI02029038.1:113079-127100 GCA_009867235.2 Psittacus erithacus | reverse complement strand
AGCGGGGGGGTGGGCGGGGGGGACGGTGGTGGGGGGGCCCCGGGGGGAGCGGAACGAAGGGGGGGGGGGGGGGGGGGGACGTGGGGCGGGGGGGGGGGGGCCGGGCCGGGGGGGGGGCAGGGGCCCCCCCCCGGGGGGGGGGGGGGCCGGGGGGTTCCCGGGGGCCCCCCCCCCCCCCATCCCGGCGTTGGGTCGGTTCGCGAAGGAGCCGCCGGAGCGGGGCCGGTGGCTGCAGCCGCGGCTCGGCACCGGTGCCCCCCCCGCTCTCTCTCCCCACACCCCTCCGGCGCTCCGGGCGGGGCCGCTGTAACCCGAGCGCGCCCCTACAAAGTGCCCGCGCCCGGCGCAGCAGCGGCACAACGGGGTCGGAGCGAGCCCGGAGCCGACCTCAGCCGCAGCCCGGTGACCCCCCGAGCCCTGCCCGCCATGGGGCCGCGGTGTGGGGCGCGGTGGCGCTGAGCCCGCCGGCCCCCGGACTTTGCCCGGGCCCTCCCCGCGCTGCGCGGCGGCTCCGCCGAGGGATCCCGTCACTGCCGGTAACGCCGCGACCCTCGCCCTCGGGACGCTTCTCCCCGCATCCCGCACTGGGACCCCTCTCCCCGGCCCCTACCCCGTGCCCAGTTAACCTGTGGCCAGGAGTCGGTTCCCTGCACCCAACCGGGACCTCTCCACCCCGGAGCCGTCGCAGGGGTTTGTCGCTGTTAGGGATCTGTCTCCCCGTGCCCAGGGACCCCCGTGCTCTGGCCCCCCTCCGTGCGCACCCATCGTCGCCGTGCTCCGGGGACCCCGCCCCACGTTGCCCCGGGACCAGCCCCCTGCTCCCCGCCGGCGGGTTCCTGCCTCTCCCGGCTCCGCTCACCCGGGTCCTGCCTGTCCCGCAGGGTGGGAGCCGCCGCGCCGGAGGGGCCTGGAAGATGCGGCCCCTCTCGCAGGTCCTGGTGGGGCTGCTGCTGGCGACTGCTGCCCTGGGCAGGGCGATGGAGCCAGGTACGGCTGCGAAACGGGAGGTGGGAAACGGGGCTTGGGACGCTGCAGTCGGTCCTGCTTTCTGGATGCTGTCCCCGGCTGGGCAGCGAGTCCTTGGGGGTGCTGGGTGCAAGCGCCGTGGCTCTGACTGCGGGGCTGGTCTGGCGGGAGCTGGAGGCGCCCATCCCGCTGGGGTCCGGCGCGGGGAGTCCGCATCTCCATCACCGGGCGAGGAGGTGTGGAGGCTGGAAGGGGCAGGGTGGCTCCGAACTGGCTGTCCCTGAGCTACGGGGGCTCAGCTCGCTCTGTGGACCCGCAGCAGAGCGGGATGGTGTGGACGCTGTGGGCTGTGGCTGTTTGTGCATGGCTTGGTGAGGAGTGCAAATGTCTTGGATGGTCCGTGCCTCTCGGCGGTGGGTACAGGAGAAGGACATGTCCCAGGGCACCAAAGGGCCAGCTATACCACATCCTTCCTGTAATGGCCATGCAGAGGGCTGGGCATACACGTGTGTTCCCCCAGACTCCTGCATGCAGCAGTTGGACTGTGATGCATATCGCTGTTCTGGTGGTTGGGTTCTTTCTGCCCTCTATGTGCATGCTGCTGCTGCTGGCCATCGCCAGGCAGGACGCCACCACATCCAAGCCTCGGCATTGCCAGGCCCAGCCAGGCGGGGTGGGGGGAGGATCCCAGCCGTGCCTGGGGCATGTGAAGGGCCAAAGGTGGGTGGCCGGGAGGTTTTGGTGGCCTCGGGTGAGGCAGGATGGGTTTGAGCACCCTGCGCTGCTGGGAGTGGCCCCTGCACAAGGTCGGTGACATGTGTGGCCTTGGTTGGACGGGGACACGCCGCTGGGGAAGCCATGTCCCTGCACCCCAGGGCAGAGTCCGGCCCTCGCCTGCCTCCAGGGCGGCAGAGCTGGGCATGGCCGGTGTTGTACCGTGTATGCTCCACACTGGGGTGGGCACATGGTGGGGTCCTGCTGGGGAGGGGTGATCATCGGGGTGGGCACTCACGACGTCTCTGCAGAGCTATCTGAGAGCCCATTGCTGGAGTCAGAAGAGGAACATCTCCTGCTGGACCCGGGCAATGTGTTGAAGCTGTACTGTGACGCCAACCAGAGCAGTGCCAGCGTGGTCTGGTACAAGGAGTCCCGGCCGCTCGCCTCGGGGGGCCGTATCCGTCTCCAGCAGAGCCTGCTGGAGATCTTGGAGGTTGCCTATGAGGACTCGGGGCTCTATGTGTGCCGGGCGCGGGGGACAGGGGAGATCCTGCGCAACTTCACCATCTCCGTTGTGGGTAGGAGCCCTGGCAGCGCCCAGCTCCCCCCAGGGCAGCACGGCAGCCACTGCCCACCCAGCCCTGCAGGCAGGGATGTCCCTCCCAACCCATTTTCCTTACAGACTCTCTGGCATCAGGAGATGACGATGAAGATAGTGATGGGGATGGTCCTCACAGAGATGGAAAGGAGGAGCCCGTCTATGTGCACAGAGGTCAGTGCCACCCCAGGCAGGATCAGCAGTTGGGGCACTGCTGCCTCCTGCTCACAGCATGAGCAGCTGGGAACATCTCTGGCAGCCTCCGTGCTGCCCCTTGACCCCCTCCTGATGTACATCCCATGTTCCCCTAGCTCCTTACTGGACTCACCCGCACCGGATGGACAAGAACCTGTACGCGGTGCCCGCAGGGAACACAGTGAAGTTTCGGTGCCCGGCCTCGGGCAGCCCCAGTCCCAGCATCCGCTGGTTCAAGAATGGGCGCGAGTTCCGGGGGGAGCACCGCATTGGGGGCATCCGGGTAAGGGACAGGTCCCACCTCTGCAGCCTCCCCTCCTGGATCTGACTCCCTCGTCACACCTCCCGCCTTGCCTCCCCCCTCTGCAGCTCCGGCACCAGCACTGGAGCCTGGTGATGGAGAGCGTGGTGCCCTCTGACCGCGGCAACTACACTTGCCTGGTGGAGAACAGGTTTGGCAGCATCCACTACAGCTACCTCCTGGACGTGCTGGGTGAGTGCTCCTTGCTGCAGTGCTTGTTCTGGCTCCCTGCTTCCCCTGTGCCTGTCAGAGGGGTTGGGATCACGGGGAAGGGGGCAGAGGAGCCTCTCTGCTGGCATCCCTTGTACCCAACAGACATGGGGGTGGAGGCCAGGCTTTGGTCTGCATGGGTCTGCTTTGAGGCTGGGGAAGGGCTCTCTGTGGGTTCATTGCGGGTTTAGAGGGAGGGAGAAAGGAGCCCTTCTCTGGGCCACTGCGTTGGTGATGCTGCTCTGCTTTGTGCACAGAGAGGTCCCCGCACAGGCCCATCTTGCAGGCTGGGCTGCCCGCCAACACCACAGCCCTGGTGGGCAGCGATGTGGAGTTCTTCTGCAAGGTCTATAGTGATGCCCAGCCTCACATCCAGTGGCTGAAGCACATTGAGGTGAACGGCAGCAGCTACGGCCCCGATGGGGTCCCCTATGTGCAAGTGCTCAAGGTAACAAAGGCTGGAAGCACCCAGGTCCCAGATACCCACCCTAAAGTGCTGATGGGGGTGCACAGAGCCCTCTGTGGAGGAGGGATGCTGACCATCCGTCCCTGTCAGACTGCAGACATCAACAGCTCCGAGGTGGAGGTGCTGTACCTGCGCAATGTCTCTGTGGAGGATGCTGGCGAGTACACCTGCCTGGCAGGGAACTCTATCGGCCTCTCCTACCAGTCTGCCTGGCTCACCGTGCTGCCAGGTAGGGGTGGGGGTCCTGGGGTGGGAGCTGGGACTCCTGGTACACAGGAACTGTGGCTCACTTCAACTGATTCACTCCCTCCAGAAGAGGAGCTGGTGCGGGAAGCTGAAGCCCCCGAAACCAAGTACACGGACATCATCATCTACACCTCAGGCTCGCTCGCTGTGGCCATGGCCATCATTATCATGGTGCTGTGCCGGATGCAGACTCAGTCAAGCAAGCAGCCACTGGAGCCCATGGCAGTCCACAAGCTCTCCAAATTCCCACTCATCCGACAGGTTGGTGCAGAGCTGGAGCCCTGGAGGTGTGGGAGGCCCTTGGTGACCGACTGGTTTCACAATGTGGCACCTTACCTTGCTGCCAGCACCAGGGCTGCCCTCCCTATTGCTTCCTGCAGCTCCCTTGCCCCATGGCTCCAAGTGAGGGTCTCTGGCTCTGGAGCTGAGTTCCCTTGGGCTCTCTCTGCAGTTCTCCCTGGACTCCAGCTCCTCCGGGAAGTCCAGCACATCCCTGATGCGCGTCACTCGTCTCTCCTCCAGCTGCGCCCCGATGCTGGCTGGGGTCATGGAGCTGGACCTGCCGCTCGACGCCAAGTGGGAGTTCCCCCGAGACAAGTATGGCGCTGTGTGGGGAAGGTTTGGGGCGGGAGCTGCTCTCCCCAGCTGCCCTAGGGACAGCAGTACATGGGTGATGGATGGGAAGGTTTCCGGCCATCTCTGGGCACCTCAGCACCACTGTACCCTGGTGTGCTGGGATTCAGCTTGGATGGAGAGAGGCAGCCCTGTGGGGAAGCAGAGCCATCCCTGTGGTCTCTCATGGTTCTGCCTGTCCCTGCCAGGCTGGTACTAGGCAAGCCCCTGGGCGAAGGCTGCTTTGGCCAGGTCGTGCGGGCAGAGGCTTACGGCATCGACAGAGACCGCCCAGACAGAGCTGTCACCGTGGCTGTCAAAATGCTGAAAGGTAACAGCTCCTCCACCAGTGTCGCAGGCAGGGAGGTGCAGCAGTGCCAGGCTGTGGTGCCACCCTGCTGGCATGGTGACACAGCCCTCCTTCCCCAGACAACGCCACTGACAAGGACCTGGCTGATCTCATATCCGAGATGGAGATGATGAAGCTCATGGACAAGCACAAGAACATCATCAACCTCCTGGGAGTCTGCACGCAGGACGGTGAGGGGGCTCTGCAGGCAGGGCTCAGGCAGGGCATGGGCATGGTGTGGGGAATGGGAGCTGTTGGGTTCAGTAGCAGGCAGGATGCTGCAGTGGCACAGGGCAGAGGCTGAGTGGAGTGGACACCCTTCCAGGTCCTCTGTACGTGATAGTGGAGTTTGCCGCGAAGGGCAACCTGCGCGAGTACCTCCGTGCCCGCCGCCCCCCAATGCCTGACTACGCTTTTGACATGGCTGTGATGCCCGAGGAGCAGCTCTCCTTCAAGGACCTGGTCTCATGCGTCTACCAGGTGGCCCGTGGCATGGAGTACCTGGAGTCCAAACGGGTAGGACTGGCACAGCCTGCACGGGGACTGCTTGTGCTCAGCACAGCCTTGGGGGGCCATGGCAGTAATGGAGGAGCTGTGTATCCCTGGTGAACCCACTGTCCCTGTCCCCATGGAGAAGGAGCCCAACCCCTTCCTCTGGGTTATCCAGAACTTCCCAGCTACATCCAGCAAAGCTCAAGGCAGTTTACTCCCAAAAAATGTGAGGCTTAAAGCCTGACCAACCTTTTGGGTGACATGGAGCTGGAGCCACCATCTCACTCCCTCCATGGGTGATGTTCTCCCTGGCAGTGCATCCACCGTGACCTGGCTGCCCGCAACGTGCTGGTCACAGCAGAGAGTGTGATGAAAATCGCTGACTTTGGCTTGGCCAGGGATGTCCACGACATTGACTACTACAAGAAAACCAGTAATGTGAGTGGGGGCTCTGAGGGAGGGGTGAGGGATACGGGGACCTCCAGTCAGGGCTGAGCAGGGCATTTGCTGTCATAGGGTCGCCTGCCAGTGAAGTGGATGGCACCTGAGGCCCTGTTCGACCGTGTCTACACCCACCAGAGTGATGTGTGAGTCCTGGGGCTGAGGGTGCTGTTGGGTGTGGGATGAAGATGCTGTCTGTGAGGGTCAGGGCAGCACTGTGGGGTTGTGCATGTACTGGAGGGTCCCCATGAGTAGTTCAGGGGACTCCATGGGCACAGCAGCAACAGGGCACATCCTCACCAGGGCTGATGCCACTCTCTTCCCTGCTCCTATGCAGGGTGCAGGAGGGTGAGCTGGGGTCAGGGAGGTCCTAGGATGTGATTGACCTCACTTTGCCATGTGTGATTCCAGATGGTCCTTTGGGATCTTGATGTGGGAGATCTTCACGCTGGGGGGCTCCCCCTACCCTGGCATCCCTGTTGAGGAGCTCTTCAAGCTGCTGAAGGAGGGGCACCGCATGGACCGGCCATCCAACTGCACCCACGAGCTGTGAGTACTGGCCAGACAGGGTGGGCAGGAGGCACAGTGAGACCCCGCTAACGTGCCGTTACCCTGCAGGTACATGCTGATGCGGGAGTGCTGGCACGCCGTGCCCTCGCAGCGCCCCACCTTCAAGCAGCTTGTGGAAGGGCTGGACAAGATCCTGGCAGCTGTTTCAGAGGAGGTGAGTGGCTGGGGGGTGTCATGGGCAGCAGGGTGGGCAGCATGGGCACTGACAGCACCGGTGCTGATGGTACCATCTTTCCTTGCAGTACCTGGATCTCTCCATGCCCTTCGAGCAGTACTCACCCTCCTGCGAGGACACCGCCAGCTCCTGCTCCTCCGACGACTCTGTCTTCACTCACGACCCACTGCCGCTGGCTCCACGCCTCTTCTCCTACCCCAGCGTGAGGACTTAAGGGTGGGCAGGGAAGGGTGATGCCGAGGCTGCCTCTGGCCTCGCAGGGAGCGGGTCCAGGTTCCCAAAGGCTCCCTGCTTTGTTGGGTGTGAGCCATGGGCAGGTAGGCCCCTGAGCTGAGCACCGGGGCAGGGTGTCCTTCTCTCTGGGCTCCATTTCAGCACCAAGCCTCCAGTCCTGGCTGGGACCTGCCTGGCATTGCAGGGCAGCGAGAGCCAGAGCCTCTGCAGGGTGGGCACTGCCTGGGATGCCCATGGTATCACCCAGGGAGCTGGGCTTTGGCTTCAGTGGAAGTGTCTGTGGGCAGGAGCCCCGCTGCCTGCCAGGCTCCTGCTGCGTCTGTACATAGCCACAGAGATGAATATTTATGTACGTGAAATACCGACCTGATAAATTATTTTTTTGGAATAGACCCCGGTGCAGTTTCTGGGCTGCTCCTGGGGGTGAAGGGCTCAGCTGAGCTTAGGTGGGTCAGGGGCTGCCTCCTCACCAGCTCAGGGCCCTGTGGGTGCTGCTGGGGGATGAAGAGGCAGTGCCACAGGTGCAGGAAGCGATGTCCCTGCTCCCACTCGCTCCGGCACAAAGCACCCTCGCATCTGTTCCCCATTAGCTGCTGCTGCGCTAAGCCACCGTGAACTGCGCTACCAGCATCGCCCTGAAACCGATCCCACAACTGCCACTGGCTCCCAGGCTGGGAAAGCGCTCTGGGGCCCGGCCCTGTGCCTGGGGACCCCCTGCACCCCCCTGCCTGCACCCCCCTGCCTGCACCAGCCCTGGGACTCCAGATAAGAGTGAGTTACAGTGCGTGGCCTCCCTGGAGCCCCGCGCCCCTGGGAGCACGAGCTGGGGGGCTCCAGCCCCAGACCCTGCTCTCCAGTGCCTGCTTTGTGCATCCCCCTCGGCCGCGGTGCCCGGAGCACTGGCAGGGAGAGCTGCAGCTGTCTCACCCCCTCCTGCCAGCCTGCTCCGGGTCTAGGGTTTCATCTAGGGCCAGGCTTTGTGGCCCGTTAGCTCCAGGATCTTGTTTCCTCCTCCAGCTCCCAGCTGCACTCGCAGGCCCCCAGCCTAAAGCTGGCTCTGCAGCACGACTTGCCCCAGGCTGGCCCGAGGGGAGGGGGGTGGCAAGAGCTGTGGGGCAGGACCTGGGCCCAGGGCAGCTGGAAAGGGGTCCCTTGGTCCTGCCCACTGCTGTGATGGTGCTGGGGTCTGGGCTGTCAGGGTGCTACTTGTGGCTGCCCTTGTGCAGGGCTTGGTTCAGCCATGGGTGCAGCACCTCGCATGTGCTGGGGGAGCCTGGCAGCTCGTAGAGCGGTCCAGGGGTCCTCTCCTTGTCACAGCCCCTCGCAGGGCTGCTGTGGGGACCCTAGCCCCTGTGGCATGCTTGTATCCTGCATTCCCAGCCCTGCTCCCCTCTCCTGGGATGAGCCCCAGCTCCAGCACAGCAGGCAGAGGCAGGAGTGAAACCTGCCCGCCCGAGAAGGATCCCAGCTGTCCGCTAATGTGCCAGAACCAATGCATTTCACACAGCCCCTGAATGGGGCATTCACATGCTGGAGGGCAAACTTCCCAGCCTGCCCACAGGCCAGGACCAAGGGTGGACACAAACGGGTGCACGGTTTGCCCCCACCTCATTCCAAGCTGGGGTCTCCATGCTTGGGGCAAAGTGAGGGGCAGGCAATGCCCCATTCCTGGCAAGGTTTGCACTGCTCTTGCTTGCTGGATGTTGCCCTTTCCCTGGAAAATGGGGCCACAGCTGATTTCAAAGGGTAAGGCTGAGGTGGGTTCATTAATCCTTTGTGCCAGGTGGGGGGATACACGTGGACATGGTAAATGGGGACGTGCCACCTCCTGCCATGGCCTTTCTGCTCACTTGTTGAGCATGGCATGGGTGCAGGCAGTGCCTTGTCCCCCCAGCCCAACCCACAGCAGCTCAGCCCAGAGATGCTTCTGGGGTCCTGATGGTGCTCAGCACTGTGCCCCCCCGGGCACTGGCAGCTGCTCATCACCCCATCCCCAGGCACCAGTGCATCCCGCATTGCTGCAGCAGCGTTTGCCAGGGGGGCTGTGGGCACAGGGCAGCCAGGGCTGGGGCAAGAAGGCAGCCCAGGGCATCCCTCAGCCCCACGACAACTGCAGGCAGGTTTTATTGTTTAACATTCCTGGTATTTTCTGTCAGGGCTGAACCAATTGTCCTTAATCCACCAGGCTCTGCTGGCCAAACAAGTGTGGCTGAGCCACCAGCATCCTGTCCGCACAAACAGGCCCCTTTTGTGAGGGGGATTTAGCGTGTAGCCCAGTAAATCCCGCTGGTTTCCTGAGGCAGCGTTCCCACACACCACTGCCACTACACCCCACCCCCCCGCTGCCTGCCCCCGGGCCCTGGCATCGCTCCTGGCCTGGCCATGCCCACAGTACCCTGCTGCCCCTGCACCCTGCCTGCCCCAGCCCTGGGGGGCTGTGTGTCCTCCCTATAGGACGTGGGGTGTTAGTGGGGCTGAGGAGTTCCCCAGCTACCCCACAGTGCTGCTGGTCCTGGGCAGAATGCTGTGGTCCCTGTGGGATGCTGTGGTTCCTAGGAGGATGCTGTGGTCCTGAGGGAGATGCTGAGTCATGGGGGAGATGCTATAGTCCTTGGGGGGATGCTGAGTCCTGGTGGATATGGCTCTGATCCTGAGTGGGGTGCTGAGCCGAGAGGGAGACAGCACCAGAGGGGCGGCAGGAAACCGGCTGGTTCATCATTCCAGCCCCGGGATGTGGCTCCGGGCCCCTGGCCTGGAGATGCCTTCGCTTAACGACTCTGTTGTGGGGCGGGGAGCCGCTGTTGTCTTTTCTCCCCAAAACAAAGGGACAGGATTTTATCTCCGGGGAGAATCTGGCTTTTGTGAGATGCAGAAAGCCTCTGCCCCCGGGCAGGGAGGGATGAGGCTGGGGGGTTTGAAAGGCAACAGATTCCTGCCTTCCTGACCTGGCACTGCCCCTCTGCCTGCTCCTGCCCGCTATACCCACTGCTCTGTGTCCCTGTCCCATGCCTGTGCCCAGAGTGCACCACTGGTGCAGCAGAGGGGAGAGAAGGGACCCCATGGGTCAGCAGGCACGGAAAGGGGGCCCGTGGGTACCCACACTTGGGGGCACCCAGTGCTGCTTCCCAGGCAGTGCCCGGGGCAGAGGCCGTCCTCTCCCACCGAATCCCAAAGCCAGCAGTTCCTGCATCCCTGGACACCCCACACAGAGGCATCCACACCCAACATACCTCCATGCCTGCACAAACACCCCCATCCAAGTACAAGCCCCCGAACACACCCTCCCATGCACATACATGCACACACCAGCATATCACAGACTGGGTTGGGTTGAAAGTGATCTCAAAGCTCATCCAGTTCTAGCCCCCCTGTCACAGGCAGGGGCACCTTCCACTAGAGCAGGTTGCTCCAAGCCCCATCCAACCTGGCCTTGGACACTACCAGGGATGGGGTGGCCACAGCTTCCCTCTCATCTGTGCCAGCGTCTCAGCTCTCTCACAGGGAAGAATTTAATGATAACCTAAATCTACTCTCTTTCAGTTTAAAGCCATTCCTCCTTGTCCTATCCCTACTTGCCCTTGTAAAAGGTCCCTTTCCAGGTTTCTCGTTGGCCCCTTTAGGCACGTGGATCTGCTCTAAGGTCCCCCCGGAGCCTTCTTTTCTCCAGGCTGAACCAGCCCAGCGCTCTCAGCTTGGCTCCAGAGCTGCTCCAGACTTCGCAGCATCTTAGCGGCGCACTAATAGGTACTTTTGCTCCACCCTGCACACACGCAGACACCCCTCTGCACGCACACCTCGGGCACGTAACTCCGCACACACAAATACACCCACCCTATGCAAGCATCCCTCAGCCATGCTGCATCCCGCACACCGCCCATGCACACACACACACTCAAACACGCACACGGCTCTCCCGCTGCTCCAGCCGGGCAGGCCAGGCTTGGGGTCGGGGGTGGGGGGCCGGTGAAGGCGGGGATGCCGCTCCGCAGCCGCGTGTGCTGGCCCCGCACGGCGGCCGCGGCGGCGCCGGGGGAAGCCGGGCTGCGAGCCCCATCTCCTGGCCAGCGGGAGCAGCAGTGCTCGGGGAGCGCGGCAATGGGACCGGCGGCCACCCCCCCCGTGGAGGCTTTTGAGGTGGTAGCAGTGGCTCACGCTGGGGGCCAGCCCTGGGGCTGCGCTGGAGTGCTGACTGACCGCGCTGGGAAAATGGTCCGCGGCACGGGGATGTATCCTGCCTCTGCTCTGCACCCGATCAACCTCAGCGACGGGGCCGGGAGTGGAGCAGTGTGCAGAGGATCCAGGCTGCAGAGCTGCACCGTGTCCTGGTGTGGATCCTGCTTGTACCCACCTCGGGTGACAGGGACCAGCATAGGAAGGGCACCCAATAAGAACGGGAGCCTGGTGAACCTGGATTTAGCTTGGGTGGATGGAGCAAAGCCCGGCGAGGGCTCAGACTCATGGCCTAGGGCTGGGGCCGTGTAACCCCCTCAGCTGGAGATGGGGGTTGGCCTGGCTGCCCGAAGGCTGGGAGCAGGACAGTGCCTGAGAGCAGCTCCAGCACCCAGCTGGGCACCCTGGACCTCAATCCCTCGGGGACTATCCCTATGCCGCACATGCCTGCGACAGGGACAGGTCTCCAGCTGACCCACAGCCCAGCGATGGCCCTTCCATGCAGGGCAGAGGAGCTCAGCAGTGATGGTTCCTGCCCCCAGCAGCTTGTGGCAGAGTTTCTGCGTGTCACTCACTGCCCGTGTGTCTTGTGGGGCTGCTCTTGCCCTGCCTGGTCCTTGGGGCTGCCCCTCCAAGGTTTTGGGGGGTTATGGGACCAGCAGCGCAGGGGGATTGCAAGGTGGAGGACCTGGGAAGCCAGGCTCTGCCGACAGATGCGGGCAGCTCTTTCTGCCTGCACAGACACGGTGCAGCCGGCACAGAGCCGGGCTGAGCCCCGCGGTTCCCCGCTGCTTCATCCCCAGCGGTTTCAAGCCCTGCAAGCCGCTTCCTGGGGGAAAGAGGCCTCGGGGAGCCCTCGAGCAGGATGCTTTCCTCTCCTCCTCTGCTTCCTTCCTCTCCCTGGCCGGGGCAGCCCCCACTGCCCGCAGTGGCTTTTTAACCCTTTCACCCACGCTCCGGCCGTGCGCCCGCTCCCCGGTGCTTTGTGCGGGGTTCCCGGGGCCGCGCTGCCCCCGGCTCCCCTCCGCCGCCATCCTCCCGCAGCGCCCAAGCACCTGCCGAGAGCCGCCCGCAGCGAGCCCAGCCCGCCCATGGCCCCGTGCGCCACGGCTCCCCGCGCGCTGGCCTCTGGGCTCTCCCACTTTGCACTGGAGAGATCGAGCGGGGACCCCGCTGCGGGGCCGCGCTCCCTCTGCCTCGCTGCGGCGGTGGAGAGCGGCCGTGGCGGGAGCCGGGGCTGTGCATCGGGTGCTGCGCGCCCGGCGGGGAACGAGGGGCCCGGGGCCGGGCTGTGCGCAGCGATCGGGGCCTCCAGAGGGAGCCCGCAGCGCCGTGCGGCTCCGCGGTCACCCCTGTACGGCTCCGCAGGCCCCGCCGTGCTCTGCGAGGCCGGGCCGAGCCGCAGGGCTCGGCTAACGCAGCCGGGGGGGGGATCATGGGGGACCGCAGGCAGGGCCCGGCAGCGGGGGGCCCTCAACGTGAGGACATCCCCTGGAGCCGCAGACAAAGCGCTGCGCCATGGCGGCAGGGCCGGCCCGTGCTGCCGCAGTGCCGCACATCCGGGCGGGAGCGCAGCCGGGATGCCATTTGCCTGCTCCTCTGCCGGAAGGGCCCTTCCTGCTGGTGCTGGCCGTGGCGCGGGGAGAGGGGACACAGCAAACGGGGAGTGCGTCTGAGAGCATCTGAGAGCAGCATCTGAGGGCACCCAGCCACCCTCACCCTGCTCCTCCCGGCGCCAGTATCTGTGGGCGGTGGGGAGAGGTGGTGGAATCAGCACTGGGCTCCACTGCGGCACTGCTGGCAGGGATATGGACATGTCTGGGGTTGCCTGAGCCACCCAGTCACCACAGCCCGAGTGGTACAACCCTGCCCACCAGTGCCTGTGGGGCTGTGCTTTGCCATGGGCCTAGGAGCCGAGGGCTTGGCCTCTGGTGGAGGACACCTAGGGAGCGGCAGGCCCAGGTCGGGACGTGCCCTGCTGCTGGCGCTGGCTCTCCTCACTCAGCCAGGACCAGAAGGGGACACATGAATAGGATGAGGGCAGCAGTGACGGTCAGAGCCAGGCCGCAGCTCCATTGCTCTGGGATAGTCCTGAGCCTCTCCGCAAGGCAGCCCTGACACAGTGGGTCTGGGGCACCAGGCTGTGGGGAGGCACCACACCATGGGGTGCTCCTGCCCTGTGCAGAGCCCTGCCCACCCCCGGGGGAGTTATAAATAAACTATTAGCTTTATTTTGGGAACGTGGCGGAAACGCGCGTGGCAGGTTGCTCCGAAGAGAAAGGGGGAAAGTTGGCTGCCGGGCCCTGGCCTGGGTGTGCCGGGGTGCGGCTGCTGGAGCTGGAATAGATCCCGGAGACACGGGCTGTGCCCAAGGTTTTTCCCTGCTTAGGCATAAACAGCGGGACCCCGGCCATACCCGGCGCTGGGAATAAGACTGCATGGATGCTAGGCCTTGTGATGGAGCTTGTGCCACACTTGGCACAGAGCTGTTGCAACTCCATGTCGCTGCAGCACACGGGCACTAAGCAAGAAGGCCCATGGTGGGTTGGGTACCACTGCCTGAGGCCTGGGCTAGGACCCTGTGGGTAGGAAAGTGTAACGAGCAGAACCTCTGACCATGGAGCTTCCCGTCACATCACCCCATGTTCTGAGACTGAGCATGGCGGTGTCTGTGTGGCGGCGGCACACAGTGGGGAGACAATGGGGTTGTGGGCCTTGGTATAGCCCCTCTGGGGCACGTGCTGGTGAAGAATAGCTGCCCCATGGCCAGTTGCAGGTAGGGCAGGGCCAAAGGGGAAAGCCGGCAGCCCTCGGAAGACCTACCAATGTGTGCAGTCAAGGTGCAGGCAGGGCACAGGGACGCCCGCGGGTCGGATCCTGCAGGCCTGCTGAGGTGCCAACCTGCAACCGCTCCAGAACGGTGTTTTCGGCGGGGAAGGCAGCATCCGTCTGGGCAGCGAGTGCCGGGCAGCCGGCGTTGCCGCCCGCAGTGTGCGCAGGGGCTGATCGGAGCCCCTGCCCGGCGCGGGGAACGCGGTGGCGGCACGGCCAGGGGCTCCCGCACGGCTCGGTCGTGGCGGGGTGGGGGGGAATGTGAACAAAGAGCAGCAGCGGGCGGGGGCAGAGGGTCCGCCCGGGCAGCGCAGCATCGAGCCGAGCCCCGCGGCGGCACCCAGCTCCCCGCCCGGCACCCCGGGGGGCGGCCGGGCCCTGCCCTGCCCCCCGCGCAGCCCGGGCAGCACCGCCCCGGTGCCCCATCCCTGCGCTGCCCCGGCCGCT